>JAUYWH010000026.1:7784830-7821159 GCA_034779795.1 Ctenopoma multispine
ATTCATGTTTGTGGCTGTAATGTGACAAAATGTGGAAAAGTTCAAGGGGGCCGGATACTTTCGCAAGCCACTGTAAGCTTGGTGGGCTGTAGCTTAGTTGTTAAAGCAGTTGTCTGCAAAATTATAATGTACTATGACATCGGGAACCTCTCCATTCTACATGCGTCAGCTACACATGGCTACTTATGAGTTTTAAAGGCACTGTTTAGCTAAAATGTTTAAATACTTTTCTAATTTCTGATCTCAAAACAGAAGCCGTCAGTCCAGAAGTTAATAAACTGCTGATAGTATTGTTCATGTTTCTATATATCTTAAATCTACTTATCAGTCCTTTATATTTGTGATTGTCTCTATGTGAAGAGAGTCTAAGAGAGTTTAAATGATTTGGTAAATGGCTGTTTCATGGTAAAAATTTAAAATCGTTACGTGCTGTTTTAATATTAATAGTCGATGCTGTACTCAGAAATCATGTTTATGAACATGTTCTACGTCATGTCTTGTGTTTCAACTCACTTCAGAATTTTCTATTTTAAGCCAAAAGCATGCAATAATAATCTAATAATCTTAACTCCTGTGAGCAAACAAAGTTTAACCAAGCGTTGCTGTTGTAATCTAGTTATAGTGTACATACAGTTTCCAGAAGACAACATTCACAGCAGGAAAACCACAGGTGGACTGTGAATCAGATAAGTTAGTGTCTTGTTTGTACTGTCACAGTGTCACACATTGTTACACCAGTTCTTTCCCTACTCTATCAAATGTTTGCTGTACTTATTCTCTTTTTTGTTGTTGCTGTAACTACATGTTTTTTTTTTCAGCAAGATGTCCAGGACAAAATTTTAGTCTGATGTCTTGTCTTTTAATTTGAGTCAAGCATTGGACTGGTGCTTTGTTTTGTGTTTAGCGATCAAAACATGCCGCAGACCATGAAAAGATAAAATTGAAGCACTAAGAAACAAAGGAGGCAAGTCAAAGCAAAGCTGCCAACATTAAGAATTGATTTACAGTTGCAGCCAAATTCAGCAGATGGCGAGTGAATGTAAACGGAACTGAGCAATCACATTTCCTACAAAACACTTAAAGGATGCAGAAGAGGGGAAGATAGAAAAGACTGAAAAGCTGTAAGAGGGCTGCAGGAGCCAAGAAGGAAACAAACTGAATGACTGGAGAACAAAAAGACCCTTTCGCAGCGATGTGTTCTTGCCTACGGTCACACTTGTTCCAATGCAACTTTAATCTTCCAATCATGCTTGCAATGGCAACTGACAGGTCTGGTTGTGCAAAAATTGGATTTTGCTCACAATGATATTGGATCTAAAATCCAGAAATGAAAGAACCCGGCCTCGCACTGTCTGGATGCTGTCCAGGCACAAAGAGCGAACAAGCGAAGCAAGAAAAGAAAAGGGACAGGGTGAAAAAATGGATGACCACATCTTAAATAACCACGGGAACGGCACGAGGGCTATTCTGAAGTCTGGACATACCTATAATATGTTTAATAACAGCCTGACCTTTGACAAGTGTGTCAGAGCTGTAAGTTACTGCTAATGCTTCATCAAAATTGTTTTTTGGCTCACTGCTCACCCTTCTTACTTACAACTAATTACCTACCATACATTCTCTATTGTGCGAAACAATATATTTTGTCTACTGCAAATAACCACACATATCACCAAATATACCAGCGCTGAAGCTGAGATGTTGTGACTCCTCCTCTGCTCCCAAACCAAGCTGGAGACAGAGGCAATGATGAAATCCAGAAACAAGCGCACTATGCTAGCAGAGGACGCTGTTGCTCTCCGCATACAATCCCAGAGTCATTATCATTCGCAGAACAAACAGGCTCCTCATTTGAGTTAATCTTTATGTAATCTTTATGTTTGTCTTAAGGCTAGCGAGGCCTTTAGAAGAGAGAGCTCCATCATCTCCCTCGACTCCTAACTGCATTCAAGAAGGCCCCATGCAGCAGAGGGCCAAACCAATAATAAACAGAATGGAAGAAAAAAAAAAACAGACACAGCACAGAACTATTTAAAGTTAGGCCTTAAGCGCTTCTGTCGAGTGAATCTGTCTTTTTTTTTTTCTCTTTTGTTTTAGACGTAGAGTCTCAAAGTGTTAGCCTATAAGGCTATCATCAAGGCTACACTAGTAGCATGAGAGCATCTGTGTGCGCCTTTGGGCTTTTTCCTACCCATCACACCATGGTGGGCTATGGCTCAGATAATCCTGGGGCCTTGTGGCCATGGAAACCCACTCATGTATGAATGTTACTTTGTTTAAACATGACTCCAGGAGAAGAGACAGAGAGGAAAGGACAGGATAGGACTGTCCTGGGAGACACGTCACATGTTGGTGATGTAACAGGAAAGAAAAAAGCAAAGGGTCTTGCTGCTTTTGTGTTTTGGTGCCCACACAGCTTGAGACAAAGCTGGCAAATTTGTATATATGGGACATTCCCCAGCCTGCTGCTAATAAAGCATTATTAAATTAATAAATCAACAACTCATCATAACTATTAAAAAAACAGGGAAATTGAACAAGGCCTGTAGATTTTCTGTATGTGTTGTTAATATCCCCTTGGAGAAAAAACAAATCAGTATCAGTTAACACAGATCTGATTGGGACTACAATTAATATAAATCATTTGTCTAATAATTTATTTAATTGTTAATCTATAACTCATTTTGTCTAATTATGAATTAATAAAGGAGGGCAGCAAGTAGCTCAGTGGGTAGAGCAGTTGAACCACAGGGTGAGTGGTTCCAGGTTCCTCCTGCATGTTGAGGGGTCCTTGGGCAAGACACCAAAACCCTGTAGCAGCATATGTTTACAGCATAAAACCCTGACGTGTTGGTTGATGGTTTTCAGTATATTCTCTTCATTCAAGTCACTTAAAATCTGAACCGTTCATGCAGTTATGAGCTCTTAAATATATTTATACAAAGCATTATATAAGCATTAACTTATGGTTTTAAGTTTAACCAGAGTCTGTCCCCAGCATATTGTTTCCTTCACACTATACATTTATGGTTATTTCTGATGCAGAGCATGACCCTGAACCATCTTAGTGTCTGGAGGAACATGTTGTATACAGAACAGCAGCTAAAAATAACACTGCGCTAGTGTGTCCCTGTCTAGCCTTTTATTAACCTAACCCCCTTGTAGATGCTCTATTGAGTAATATTGTTTTGGCTCTTAAAGAGTCACCTCACTGGTTCAAATGAGAACAAGCATAAAGCTTCAAAACATAGCACATTTAAGGAAGACATTGCACTTCTGAGGTTTACTGTACATGATACGATGAATCAAACTTGGCATTAGTGAAAGTGGATGTAAAACAGAGTGGTGAGACTAAATTGTGCAGGATATGATGAAAGTCCTTAAAAGAGAATAAATGTTCACGGTCATGTACATTTATCATGAGCTAAATAATTAGCTCTGCAAAGCAGTAATGGAGGTTGTGACCTTTTCGATTATGGCAAATGGAAGATGGTGTAGATGGTCCAGGGTCTGCAACAGCTGACACAGCACTGACGAAATGGGAGTAATATGTGCATTTGGTCATTGTTACGATGAATCATTACTACATGGGGAACAGAAATGTCTCCTTTCCAGAATTACAGTGTGGGCTTGACACAATCCTCCCTATGTCCTCAAATATTTCTTTTTGTTCTGCTCTATGCTCCAGCTTTCCCCACATTTCTGCCTCATTTTTTTGCATCACCGTGTGTGTGTGTGTGTGGCTGATTGTGCCAGGCAAGGCAGTGACAGGGTGTTGGCTGCGGTCTGTGAACCTGGCCACTCTGTTTAGCTCTACCAGTGACAGAAAGCAAGGAGACATCACCCGGCCGTGGCTGCCCCAGCTGGACCAATGAGGCGTGATGGATCAGCACATGCCTTCCGCCGTGTGCAGCGCTGTGGCATAGATCCCCTTATGGATCCTAACGTGTTCTCAGTATCAGCGGTGCTCCGCTGATCACTTGTGTGTGTTTTAGCTCTGATAATGAAGTTGACTCTGTGAGTTTAATGAAATGTCTGTGCACTCCTTGATCACACCTGTGTTGACAGTGTTTTAAAGAACTACCCAGAGTCACATGGCTGAATACCGTTGATTTGTGGAAACAATTTAAAAACGTAAACTTGGACTCTGACAGATCTCTTGAAGCTGAAAGCCGTGACTGTATTTTCAACTTCAAGCTAATTTCAATTGTGCCACATGAATAACTTAGGTACATGTCTTGGCTTTGTTTCCAAGTATGTTTGCGAAACATAATTTAAAACATTACAATTCTTCCATGAGACTAATATTATTTTGATGGGGTCAGTAATTGTGGTAAGTTGATCATCCATCCATCAGCTTGGACGAAAAGCGGGGTGCCCCCTGAACAAGCTGCTTTTGCTCTGTGTGTCAGCCCAACAGGCATGTTTAGAATTGCTAGTTAACCTGACCTACGTGCATGTCTTTGGACTGTGGGAGGACACGGTAGTAGCTGCAGGAAACAGGAGGAACACAGACAGACAGGCCAGCTGACCAGCAGCTTCAAACCCAGACTCTTCTTGCTCTGAGGAGACAGTGTCAAACACCACCAACCTGACTAATGCAGCTAATGAACCTCTAGAGTAGATTAAGCTCATAAATGTATAAGTCTAACTATTATTGATAAAATAAAAATAAGTATTAGAAATTATTACAATTACATTGAATAACAAATCAATCAGCAAGTTCTTAAACTTCTTTTCTTCATGTTATATCTTATTACATAGTAAAAACAACTGGAATTAATAAAGTTTTTTTAAGCTTCCTGCAATGACAATAGAGAGATCTAATCCAAGTTACGTACACAACACAACATGCAGCAGAGCCACACATAAAGGTGAAAGAGGCTGAATCTGAAGAGGCTCAAATGTTACCTCATCGCTGCTGAACACAAGAATGCATCTAAAAAAGAACAGACAGAAACAGGTTGTGTCATTGGAGAGTGACAGTGAATGAAAGACATCTCTGTCACGTTGTGGCCCCGCCCCTGCAGTGACCCTAGGGGGGAAGTGGCATAACCTGTCACCCCGAATCACAGCCTGGGCCACGACAGCCCAGCTCATATGTAAATGTGTCAGCAAGCACAGATTCACGAGTCCGACATATCAGTTTGAATATGCATGTTCATCACTGACTGGAGCGTAAACATCCCCGTATGTGCAGGGCTCAGTTCATCTGTGTGTGTGTTTCCGGACACGGTATGTACGTCTGAGCGGATCCCAGTATGTTACAGTGACATTCCCGGTGGGAAGGAGCCTCACGACTGCTTTCATTTTTTACACTGCCCTTATCTCTTTACGAGTACAGGCTAGGTGAAAGTGACATTTGATTTCATCCACACTCAGTGGGGTTCTCTCTGTCTGTCTGTATTTTTTTCTCTTTACTACATATGTCCCTGCAGTTTCCCAAAATTATTTTTACTGCTTTTCTCTGTTCTGTATCATTGAAAAGCATTTCTACATTTTTTGACTGTTGGTCAGACAAAATAGGAACTGTACAGACATCTCTTTGGGCTCATCTTCAATTTGTAATTCAAATTCAATTCACACAAATCTGATACCTAATATGTAGAAAAGTTAAATTGGGAGATGGAAAAAGTTCTTTTCATTATCTGTTTACTTTCCCCCAATTTTCTGTTCATACACACTAAATAGAAACAAAAGGCAAACACATCTTAGAACCTAAAACATTTAACATTTTGAATTAACAAAGAATCCAAAATGATTATACAACTATCACATTTTTTGTTGATTAATTTCATGTTGTTAGACAATATTAATTAATCAATTATACTACTCCATCGCTTTGCATCGTGAATATGTGTGTTGCACAACTATCACATGTCACAGTACTATGACATGAAGCCTGGTGGTCAGGATTCCCTTCATCAGATACAAAACAGTCCCATTTCTTGCGATTAAAAACTCTGAGATCTGCTGTCCCGTCACAGCGGCACGTGCACGCACACGACTCGAAACACGCCGCCTGTTTGTGAGGGGTCAGGGTCGACTGCAGGGCTCATTTTCCTGAGGAGTCATCCTGAGTCACAGAGAGCACACAACCCTGCTCTGCTCATTGTTGTCTAATATTTGGATTCTCCCCTAAAACATCAGGCACTTTGGACACAACACAGGCTCAGCTGCACTCTACAAACACACAGCTACGGCCACAGTCATCTGGCAAATAATCAACTGACTAAATTAGGGAAATACATGAAGGTCAATTTCTAAATATAATGACAATTTTAATCTTTACAATTATCTCAAGACACATGGACACATCTCAGCAGACTCACCAATTATTTTTATACCAATGTTACGGAACAAATTTTACTAGATTCATTCAATCTTCTAGATGAGACTATTCTCCCAGAAAATTACCATGTGCTCGTTCCAGATATAGTTCCACCACATCATCCACATCCATATATGACATCCAGTCTGTACTTTAATCCGGCCCAATCAGTCCCGCTCAAGATTCCTACGGCTACTGTACGGTGATAACACACATACTTGGTTGTATTTACTGTTTACAGTTGATGACCTCTAATATTTCTAATCACTCTGTAGTTGCAAACTGAGCAAAGCACCTTCACACTGCACTTGCTTTAATGTCTTTTACAGGAACTGGCAACCAGTAAAACGCAGAGCCGAGTACACAGTGTCAAGCAGAGGGAATCCAGACTTGTTGGCAGGCATAAAGACACAGTTTTCCCTCAGTGCACTGCACTCTGAGGATTAAGTCTGGCTGATTCCTCACGTCTGCTAAATAAGATATAGACACAACACCTTGATATTTCATGTTGCAAAAAGCCAGGCTGCAGTGGTGCCATTATCCCCACTTATTTTTCAACTCATCCACAACACAAATCACTCACTCAACACTTTTAAAGATGCCAATATCATAACATGTTGACAGCTGATGCACCTGCTTCTCATACAAGTGATTTTTGATGTAGTGGCTAAAAATATAAAATTTACCTCTTACTGTACTGGCTCCACATCACACATTCTAAAGGGAAAAATTGGGATAAACAGGAAATGAATTACTCCAATTATTCAAAATAGCTGCCTATAAAGCATATAATTGACTTAAATACATCCTGCAGACATTTCAGTTCACTATTATGATAATTATAAATGCCTGAATTAATTGCAAGTGATTAACATAAAACAGTACAACATAATAAAGGTAGAGAATTTGTTATTCATAATAATCTACTGATGTTTGGTTATTCAATGCGTTTTATGGTGAAAATGAATGATTTTAGGGATTTAAAACCCCTATCTGATGCATTTATTGTTTTATGTAGTGTACGTCTCGCTGAGCGTGGTGGAGCTTTCATGTTGATGTTACCTTTTTGGGAACAAACATTACACAGCTTGAGTTAAACAATAAAATATGAGATGATTTATGAATTTTTACGTTACTGTGGCAACACATTTTTTTTTACTTCCTTTTTCGCATAGTTAAATTGAAGGTGGGTTAGGGTTAGGCTGTAAGAAAATCTACTTTGTCTCCAATAAGCTATCACTGACGTGTAGGTGGTGTAGTGGTTAGCACTGTCGCCTCACAGCAGGAACAACCTGGGTTAGAATGGTTTGCATGTTCTTACTCAGGCTTCCTCCCAATAACATACATGTTCCTCTAAATTGCCTACGACTCTCTATATGTCAGCCCTGTGACTAGTGACCTGTCCAGGGTGTGGCTCGCATGTCGCCCAGTGACAACTTGGATAGACTATAACACTCCTGCAGCCCTTAAGAGGACAATAATTATGCATGGATGGATGATGACGTCCTTCTAGGGGTTCATTCTAGCTTAAAAGAAAAATTATTACTAAATTCTACAATAGAGGGCAATATTGATTTGTCCCCCTGCTGGGCAGCCACACAGATGCCAAATTTATCATGGGACTTTAATAATTCAATAGTAAGACATTTAAGATGTTAAAGCACTGATTACTTCACTGATTACTATAAATAAATTACTGAAAATTACTGATTGATAGTAATATGCTGAATATTTAGAGATTAGATTATTTTCTTTTTATTCTACTTTATACGTCTACGCCAATACAATTTAGAGGAACGTTTTATACTTTTTATTACATTTATTTAGACATATATTTTACATAGTGTACAAGACACATGGTGAATTTACAAAACATGATAAAACCCACCAGCTAGGAATACAAATGCACATATGTGTTAATAGATCATTAAAAATAATCCAATAATGCACACATATAGGTAATAATACACACAGTACAAGTGAGCTTTCTCAGTACTGCAGGTCTCTACTCGCCATTTTTTGCGCCTTTTCTTAGATGGACTCTTTTCGGATCCCTGCAGAATAGGCTATACAATATTGGATATGTTATAAATCAGCTTAGTAGTCAGCAGAGGCCATTCCTCACATTTTTCTGGGGCGTCCTCTGATCATTTAATAAACATTCATGCACAATTTATCACTTACTTCTGCCAAGTCATGAGTTTTTTTATCAGTGTATCCAACAGTGTAATAATACAGAAAATGCAGTCAGATATAAATGAAAAGAGGACTGGTTAACTGAAACGATGGGGCATAGCCTTACTGCCACACAGAATCAGCACCTCATCGCTCTCCTTTCATGCTGGGGAACACAGGTCTTGAGTTCCCCTCCTCCCACCTTGGTACAAATTCCTTCACCAGTACAGAACTAGTTAAATAATGGTTTTGGGGAGATGTGGGAAGAAAAAGGTGGGAGGGGTATTGATCAGCAGAGATGGACCTCCTTGCAGCAATAGCTTCACAGAAAGTGTTCATTAAATCTGCAGAATGCTATAGTGTGAAATGCCAGAATCGCACTTACTGTATTGTTGAAATAATGAAGGGTAAATTTCGGTATATGCTTCTACTGGCAGCGTACCAAAGAATACATTCTGTATAAATGCATAGCATCCATATGTTATGTAGAAAGAAAGTATAACTCTAGTGTTAAGCTCTTTGAGTTGGCAATATCGCAAATCCATCACAATGACTTTACTTGTAGGCAGAATTTTCTGAAGCACATGGAAGTAAATGGTGGCTCATTTTGAGCTGTTGTCGTGTTGACAAATGATCCACACAGAAAGTCACTGTGGTATATTTCAAAGCCACTCAGCACAATGAAACGGTTTCTCGTCATGCTGAATAATACGAGGGTGCTAGCTTGCTGTCCAGGTTAACTGCTCTAAGTGATCGGGTTTCTTTTGATGTATTGACTGCAGGAAATTCAAGATAATCACTGAATCAGGGGACGAGTATGAAAGAGCTGTCACACTGTGCATTTAGCACACTCACACCATGGATAAAGGCACCAGCGTTATCCTGGCTAAATAAGCCTGACCTGAGGTTGTTTTAATTTTCATATGTATATTTATATTTATAAGTTCCTTGTAATATTATTTTAACATTATGGTAATTATTTATACCAGGAATGATAATCACCAGATATATGATAATGATATTCTTTTGACATTTTGCAAAATCATTATATAACATAGTTCCATAAACAATAAATACTGCTGCAATCAGCACTTTTTTTTCTTATGTCGTTTTTTCTCTTCACATTATTAGCTCTCTTGATCATGTGAGCCTGAATGTTGAAGGTTGTGTTACACTACTGTTCAATTCAAATCACTCCTCTCAAAAATAAAACTACAGTGAGTGCAAAGCTTTACAGCAGTTGGGAAATATATGAAATATTAATTGATATCCAGAGTTTACGAGTATAATTATCACACAAGTGTGTATGTACGAGTAATTTCAACATGTCCTGCAGGATTTAGCCAAACCCTGAGGAGAATCCCACGCACCGCCCATCTACACCATGTTACTGCTACAATGATTTGAGAACAAAAGATTATGAGACACTGTTGTTCGGGATTCAAACTTGCATTCACTTTTAAAGGCTTACAGCTGGATTGATTCGAAGCTGATTTGACAGGCATATGGACGCAAAATTAGCAGCTTATGTCAATTAAACGCGCCGGTGTCGCGGCTGCTTCCTAAAAGCACGTTTTCACAGAGAAGTTGATCTCTTGTTGCTCGCAGCTCGGCGCTGGTCACATAGGCGAAGAAAAAAAAAACCCCCAGAGCAAATAAAGAAAATCCAGTGCAATTTAAAACCGAGATGAGATGAAGCACACAGATGCTACTATTATTGTGCGTTGTAGCGCCAAATGGTGCGTCTGTGACCGAGTGTCAGGGCTTCTCTTGGGTTAGACATTAGCCACATTAGGGTTAAATATGAAAATAAATGACATATTGGTAATCACTAGATGAGTGCTTACCGCTATGCGAGTCTGTGAAGATGCTTTAAGATATAAGATGATCCTTTTTGGGAGAGGAAGGTCGTAGTGGAGTTGGTGAGGAAACTTGAATCCTGCCGTTGATTATCTGCTCCGCTTCTCGGGAGGAACCAGCGGTGTTTTACACTGATGCGATTTTATTTTATCTCATAGCATGATCACTGCGACATTTGCAAGCATTCTTTGTCCATGTCAGCCACACTGTTCTGCCTTCGGTCGGGGCACGTCGATTGAACTATGTGGTCTGCTGCGTAAAACCGGTGCCAAAATTCCTGCGGGCCCGTTCCGTAAGAGCGATGCTAGACAATGGTCTGGTCATTTTGGCACGGACTGAGCCCACTCCGCTGCACAGTTGCGTCGGCTGATGAAAATCAAATCTTGAGAGCTCTTTTGTTCATGTCTCTGTGACTGGCTCGAGAATGTGGTGATATATACAGTATCGCTCGCTCACATGTGATAGTTGGCTCCTGTATTGTCTTTCGGGTCCCTCATCTTGTTCCTCTTTGCACGAGTGGACACTAGAGTTGTCGATCTGTTGAATAATGGAGCTCCTCCTGATTATGTGTCTCTATGTGTCTTCCGCTGTGTAACCACATACCGTCGGACCCCGGCTGAATGTGAGCCTCGCTGAGTGACAGCTGAATTCTCTGACGACGCGTCTTTGCAGGAGAGCAGTGAGCTGGATGTTGCGCGTACGCCTCTCTGACAGTGCGCGCCCCCGACAGGTTACACATCTCTAGTCAGTAAACATCTGTGTAACAGAAAAGGGCAATAACTCAAATTTTAAACAAAACCTTCACACTGTGTTTGTTTGCAAACTCACACCGTGTTTGATCAGATCTTTGACTGCTAAGGTTTCAGTTTAACGTGATCATATATTATTATCAATTTAAAAGGTGGGATTACTGTGACTTCGTACGTTTGGTAAATGGTGCATTAACTCCATCATAGGTTTTGCCCCTAATTGAACATTTCTATGTTCACTGTGTGAGGGCTCCTGTCTGTTCTCAATCTGCTTTGGTAGAAACCCTCAAGCAAAGGAACACATAAAGCTAATTTGGCACATTGAAACAGTTAGTTGCTTCGAATTTACAGCTTGATTGTTTGCCAACAAATTCCCTCCAACCCCCTTCCTCTGTAGCCCTCTCAGACACCCGTACATATGTAGCCTCCATCAGTCTGTAAGCTAAACTGTGAGAGAGAGTGACCTCTGGATTCTCTGATCCTCTCTGTGATTTGAGAGTGATTCAGAACTGTGGGTCCTTCCGGTGCCCTAGGGTGCAGGAGTCACACAGTCATGTGGTCATGAGCTTTTTCTGTCTCTGCTCACATCTCTGACCTTGCCGTACCTCAAATTGTCACTGACCTGCCGGGCAGTGATGGCACCACAAATGCTCCGCTTAATATCATATACCACTTCTGTCTTGTTCTTGGGGCCTGTCTGGATGAGCACTGGGCTACTTCCCTGATTACTCTGTGAGACCAATCTTGGCCAGGTGGAGCTGTAGTCGGTGCCTTGACATTCACTCCAAGATGTCAGCGATGGAAAGTAGAAATGACCGCTGTGCATCAGATGAAGGAATGACAACACCTGGATGTCATGAAACCAAGTGAGTTAAAAGCAGGAATCAAGGACACCAAGAATAAAAAAATGACTATGAACAGCAGTCATTCTTTGTGTCTGTTTTGCATCTTTTTGTGCTTGTGGCATTTTTGTGTCCTTTTGGTTATTTTACGTCTCTTTCTGTTCATTTGTGTTTTTGCATATTCGTGTGACAATTTTGTATCTTTCTTGGATGTTTTGCATCTCTTCTGCATTTTATTTTGCATGTCTTTTGTGGCTGTTTTCCGTTCTCTCTCGTTTATGACGGCTGTTGTGGAAGTCAAGATTTAAGATTTTTTAAAACTTTATTATTCCCCAGAGGGAAATGGATTTGCCTTGTTACAGCTGCTCTTAGTTCAAAAGGAAACAAAAGGTCCACAATGGTCCAGGGCCAGCTATGGGCAACCAGTCGTGATATTGTTCAAACTTGATCACCTTCATTCGAATTCTAGCTCGAATAATGATTTTCATAACTGGCCACTAATTTGCTAAAAGCAGACTGCCAGTATGAAATTTCCTGACTGAACTCTCCATGCTTGTAGCTGGTTCCTTCGGCCTGTATCTTCTGGAGGAAAAGGTCTGCTCATGATGTTAGCAGGAACAGACAAGTGTGATTGAGTCACAGACACACGACAGAGCCAGAGAGGTGTGTAGGTGCAGTGAGACATGACAGGATGAAATAAAGGTAAGAGCAGAGGACAGATTCATTGCAATAAAAGATTTCTGATGAGGTGGTTAAGAGCAGATGGAGGTGAGATGAGAGGAAATAGGAAATGTTCTGAGGGTGCCCCTAGCTGGCCCTAAACCAACTCGGTATCTCACGTCTATCTATATTTAGCACAGGGACCACAGATTGTAACGAGTGCTCCGGGGCCTTGTTCAGACCGGCAAGAACTGCTGCCATCCGTCTCAGCGCCCTGGGCCAGGCACGATCCCAGCTCACGCCAGCACAAGGGAGGAGTGATGGGACCATGTCATCTGAGTGCATGTTTCTTAACACATGTGCAGAGTTGATCACATTCTGTTGGAGCAGATGCCTTTAAGTGAGAGGTGAGAGGATACAAACCCCTAAAAGCATCTACATGTCGATAAGTTTATGAGTGTCATGACTGTGCTTATGGCGTGTTGACAGCATTTGCCGAATCTCTTCATTTCTCACCCCTCCAAACATCTGAAAAGGGCAGAGTTTCCCACCCATCACCATCTACCAACGTCTGCTAAAATAAAATAAAAAACGCTTGCCTTGGTGGACAGGATTGACATTCAGTCCAAATGTCAAAGCAGCTCAAGCCATTTTTGACTCTTTCTGTCTCTAGTCTTATCTTCCCCATCTCCACCACCTCCAGGACTGTTGGGGGGACTGTCAGTGATGAGTGATGAAGAACTGAACTGTTCAGACAAGAGTGTTTTCTGAAGTTGTGACGAGACTCACACACGAATCCATCATGAAGTACGGGCAAATGCTGCTATTTAAAGTGGGAATATATGGCCCCCTTTTCTGGGGGAGAAGATTCAGAATTTTCTAACCTGAAAGCAAGAGCGTCCACTCTCTGTGATGACTTGGTCAGCTCATTCACCAGATCTGAACCCAATGGAGCTGGTGTGGACCAAAGTGTTCAGGAACACCGCTAAGAAGCACAGCAGTCCTGTGGAAGACCCGGGGGAAATCACATCTGAGTATCTGAAAAAAAAAAACGATCTGTAGAATGCCACAGATTTATCAATTTAACAACTTTAACATGCAAATTTGATTTGATTTGACCATCCCTCATCCTGTCAGCCATCGTCCATACAGGGTCAAACAAATCATTCAGTCTGTCAGGAAAACTACAGCCTGCAACTCCAGTCCACTACACCCAAGCTCCACAAGCAACATGTACACACTAAGTACCTGTACATCTTTTCTTATGACCTACACTCCAAATAAATGACATCAAATTATGTTTTTAAGCTTTAAACACATTTGTTTAACATTCGAACAGAATGTCTTTAA
This sequence comes from Ctenopoma multispine, assembly GCA_034779795.1. Classification (NCBI taxonomy): domain Eukaryota; kingdom Metazoa; phylum Chordata; class Actinopteri; order Anabantiformes; family Anabantidae; genus Ctenopoma; species Ctenopoma multispine. The sequence goes on from JAUYWH010000026.1 coordinate 7,798,798, forward strand.
AAATGGTTCTGTATAATTTTTTTAACACTAAACAATCTCTAAATGATCATATAAACTAAACTTTAAAAAGATGTCTTTCCCAGGATGTGACATCACATTTTGTGAAATTTAAGGTATGAGAGATCTAATTTTGTTGACCCCATCCTGTGGGTGACATCGACATGGGAACCTGTACAACTTGAGAATTGCAATAATATAAAAAGGAAGAGTAATAACATTATTAATATTATTTAAAAGTGTCTGCTTTTGTCAGCAAGCATGGTCACATTAACATTCACAAATTTTATCTTTGGAGTAATATTTGCTTGATTTTAACTATTTTTAACTCAGTAACTAGCAGCTAGTTTGAATGCAGGTGTCTGACCTGTTTATATCACATGTGCGATTAGTTTCCTTCTAAACACAAGTATGTGCATATTTACTCAGCTAAGCTCCTTCACAATCTCCCTCCTCTAGCGACTGGATAAGCAGATCTAAACAGATCGCTCTCGTCATTCAAAGATGCCTCGTCAAAAAGATGAAGACAGAGCAAACATTTTAATTGCAAACCAACTCACTGTGTCAGCATCAGTACTTTTTTGCTTTAGTGACATCTGTCTTCTTTGATAAGCTGCATCATTCCTTCTTTTTCCTTTTATTCAGCAATGCGACTCCAACCTTTGCTTCCTCTCCTCTCTGCCTGCAGCCATCCCTCATCCTGTCAGTCACTGCCCACACAGGGTCAAACCAATCACTCAATCCATCAGCAAAAGTCCAACCTGCAACCGAGTCCATTACACCCAAGCTCCACGAGCAACATGTACAAACTAATTACATCCATACTTCAACCACACAAGCTTTCAACAGATGCACCCATCGTCAGCATAGAGTGCAAAGAATAGAAAATAACATTTGTCTTATGAATTACACCTCTTTTATTCAGATACGCTCCAAATCAATGACATTAAATTTCTTTTTTAAGCTTCCAAATTGGCTTTTTTTATTTGTACATATAAAAAAATAAAAATACAAGACAAAGATGAGTTGCAACGAACGTATATGTTTGACAAAATACAGCTTCTCTATAAAGGGAAGAACAAACACTCATGCCCCCTAAATTGTGTATTTGAGTTTCTCAGCAATCCAATGACTGATTGCAATGATCTATTCCTTGTCACAGCTCATTTATAAATTGTTGGTTAATAAACTTGCAATTAGTCTTCGGAGAGGCCAAATGATCACAACCTGAATGCTTTCAATACATCGTGTGTTACTCCCTAAACAGGATTCGCTGTCGAGTGACTAGAGGAGGTTTTGCTGTTGGTTTGCAGTCGATGTTGCAGTCTCACATGGGGTAGTTAAGCACCACGTCCTGTTTGGCCAACTCCAACAACATAGGATCGTCGAAGAACTTGCTGATACTCACATCTTCGCTCAGACCCTGCGAAACAAGAAATGACATTAATCACAGAAAATTCAACAACAGTAATCAATTATTAGAAATTGTCAAAAGGACGTGGATTTAAGTCTCACCTTTCGCCGTCGGGTCTTGATCATGAACTCTCTGGCCAGATGGGGGGCAGGCTGAGGCTCAAGAGGCCTGATCACGATACTCTTGTCCAAGGGGTCACCAGGAACAATCTGAAGAACAATAGAAAAGAGAGTAAACAAATAGCAAATGGAAGCCATGGAAATATGAGAAACTATCTGACAACACGTAACACACGTCCTATTTTGAGCTTTAACAAGCTGAGTGGACACTTCTAATATTGGCTTAGACTAAATTTTTTGATTTAGTTGCAGGTTTGTTCTGTTGTTACTGAGTCAGGAGTGTGTCCATCAACATGATGGGAAATAAAGCAACAGTACTGTCACGACTCCAGTGCATGACGAGCATCGGTGCAATGCTAGCAGGTTGAGTTAGAAGACGTTAAGTGTTCACAGGCTTTTGAAATGACTCACTAAATCCATTATCCAAAGGAGATCATAGTATGACCTTCAGAGAGTGATAAAGTCTTAAATGCAATGATAGATGAAAGAGGAAACACTTGGCAGGAACGCTGAATCTAAAAAATTAAAATAAAAACTAGGATGAAGTGGACTACATAAGATATTTCCAGCTGGGGAAAGATTAAACGGGAGGAAAAGGGAAAAAATAATCAATGGAGTGGCTGAAGCCCAATCAACAGATGGATCACTGTGCTGCCTGTTTTCCAAACTAACGAGTGAGGCACAATACAGCCTCGCGAGTATAATGGGGCAAGCGACATAGCTGAGGGACTCCGGTGTTATTCTGATTTTCTAGGGCAGTTAAATCTATATGTGAAAACAGTAACAATTTCTGTCAGAGACCAGAGCAGAGGAAGAAATCAGAGTTTGGATAGAACCAGGTACAGAGCCTGTAGAGAAAACAACAAATCCAGTTGTCGCCTAAGACTTTTGCACAGTACTGTTTTCCCAAGTGAAATCTGGTTTAGTAATTGCTGCATGTTAATATAGGCAAATTTACATTTTCATGAAACCCTGCCATCTAAATACTTTATACTTTCTAAATTGCAGATAATCAATGATACATCTTAAATATACTCCTAATTTCTTATTACTACACAAGCTCCACCATTCTGTGCAAAGGTTTTCATTCATTTTTTATGTTTTCAAAGGATCTATGGGTGTAACATCTAGACGTAAATAATTCATGGAGAGATTCTTTTCTAACGTGTATTACATTTACACCTCAAAGGGATACAACATGTTAGGAGGAAAAAACTGTAACATTTACACCAACAAAATCATTTTTAATCCAGACAAGTGACTTTGCAATAAAGTATTAATCTACCCTTAGTGGAGTTTATTTTCACTGACACAGCTGTGCAGAGTGCAGACACAAACACGTCAGACACGGCAGGCAGCGATAGCCACACGTTACATTTAAAACTTAATGACTCAACACCACGTCCACATCAGAAGCAGTTTAGCCAGAGTGTCAGATATGTGCACAGGGCTGCTGCACAACCTGCCACAGGTTTGTGTGTGACATGTGAAGTGAGTGTGCGCATTTAATTTGAAGACAAAGCAGATTGGTTTGTGTATAAAAATGTTACCTGCCAGTGGTGGAACACAGACAGGGCAAAGGCCTGTCCCTGTGTATGTGTGCGAAGGTCTGTCTCAAAGCCGAAGGAGTCGATGGCTGGGATGAAGGCCTTAATAGTGTAGAGTGGCGACCCTGGAATAGGTGCATCCTGGGTGACGTGACCCCTGGAAGATGCCGAATATAGGATCAGATAAAAGCAACTGATTTCACAACATATCCACTATTAAGTGCTGAACTTTAACATATTTAGGTTGATTATTTGACTCCACATGAAAAAACAACAACAGACAAACCTTCTTCGAGCCAAAACAGTGTAGACAGCAGATACACAGTCAGCTGGAGCTTGAACCTCCACAAAGTAGTACGGCTCCATCAACCTTGGCGTGGCCTGGAACAGAGGGAAACTATTAAAAAAAAGTGGAGACTGTGTGGCCATCCTGTCTAAAGCTGACCCACCGATTTACAACAACAGAGCTGATGATGAAAAGGAGCCAAAATCGTGACAGACTAATGTTATCACACGGCAATTAAAACGCAACTTCAGCAAAAACTCAAAGCTTAATCAAGATAATGGAACTGTAATGAAAGGAAGAATGAAAGGGACGTCTGGAGGAGCTAATGGAAGACGGGAAAGACATCAGAGCTGTAGGAGCACCTACCATGAGGAAAGCAGAGTACACCACTCTCCTGGCTGTAGGGATGACCTGACCTCCTCCTCTGTGGAGAGGCTCCTGGGCGATGACAGCGTCCAGGATTTTAAACTTGACATTCCTGATGGCTGAGGGCAGCAGAAAGACTGAGTTATGGCGATTACATCGATGAGGAAAAACACGTATTTTGTACAAAGGGTCTAATGTAAACGACACCTGTTTATTTGTAAAACTTACGCTCGTCACACAGAGGTCCTTCTCTGGTGCCCCACTGAAAGCCCTGAACAATGCTGTCTTTGACTGAGCCGAGCAGCGCCTTGTCCACCTACACAGGAACAACAAGTATTTTTTTGCTTAACCAAATTGACCAATTTTCAAACAGAAGACTTAAGCAAACCAATTTAGCAGTAAAAACACACCTCAGAAGGCAGCGTATCATCTACAAGGATGTTTGGTCCCGTTGTGTCTGGTCCGAAGGCCCAGATAGACCTGGCAGCCAGCAGATCCCAGTCGTACTTTGTCTGGAAAAACTCTCCCAGCTTCTTCCTGCCACGAGGAAACAAAACAGCCACTGGTTGAAATGAGGTCTGCACTTTGTGTCAGCTGGAACATTAAGGAGATTGGTTGATGTGGGGCAGAGGGGTTAATGGAACAGGAGGAGTAGAGCGAAGGTTTTGTTTAATGGCGTGTGAAGTATGTCACTTGTCTGCCATTGCTGCTCCGTGCTGGCACTGCTGGGTCCAGATGGCCTCGCAGATGAGCAAAGTACTGACAGGAAGCTGCTCTCAAGCAGGACACACACACACACATTCGTGGATGCGCTTCGTGTCACAGTGACGTAAAGATTCATGTCTGCTTTTAATGCATGATTCAATTACTGAGTGAACTGATCAATATACCAAAGAGGGCTTCTAATGAACACATACATCAGTGAAGCATAGGAGGCTGTCCTTTATCTAACTTGCATATTTAAACACAGAAATATTCTGCGTTTGTCATCATTTTCACCGCTACACATCAGTGACTGACTGAGCTTTAATGGTTCCTGGTCTCAGTGGGTCAATGTGGATCATCCAACCCGTCTTTACAATTTGTTGCCACATTGTTCTGCATGTGTGAGTTTTTAAAATGCTCTAGTTAGATGAATGTGAAATAAAAAAAATTTTAATAAAAAAGCACTTCCAGAGGAATTCAAACCTCCATTTTGAAGTTGAAAATTAAAACTGATGGCAGGCACATCAGAGTCCTCACCTCTCACTGGGTAACACACTTATTAACCACCACTCTAATGACTTTTTAACCAGTATTTCAAACCTTAGGCACATTCTTCTGCCCTTTTCAACATTTACTTAAAGAACCAATTATCATTCTTAAATGTTGATTCATTTTCTCCTGCTAACTGAGGGGTCGATAAGAATGAATGATTAGCCAGAAAGGCTCCGAAATACAGTATTTTAAAAAAAATGAATAAAGACTACCTCCACATCAGACTGAAAGGGGGAAATTCTACGTCTAACACGAATGGTACCACTTAATTACAGAAAATGCTGCCTAAGCGTCAGTATATGAGTCAGTGTGATGATGAAATCTTCTCCATCGTACCTGTTCCATGTGATCTGCACCACTTCGTTCTCTATGTCTTCAGCCAGTCCCTTCTCCAAAGGCTCAGCAATCATGGTGATCTTATTCCTGCCAATCACATCACACAGCTGTCAATCACTCACTCTGGGTGGGGGAGACACTTCCTGAAGGAGACTGACTGATACAGACTTCATATCAACTCAAAGAGGACAGTTAGCAAGTTTTATCTCCACATCAATATACAGAGGATCCAATCTAACCAGCATAGTAAAAAAGTTCACGTCAGTTTTCTCCATCCTGCACGTTTGTCACTGTACGTGTGAATAAAGACATTCACACTCAATACACACTTTTTGTTTGGTGTTTCGGCGAAGCACTTGAGAGATGATGTCTCCACAACGGTTTCACAGAAAGTCACAACCGGATCAGCAACCTGTTCGTGAAGAGAAACGACATCAGGAAAATGTAAAATGTGTGCCCAAAAACACAAATACAAACTGCCGAGTAACATAATGTGACTGAAGGTAAAAAAAAATTACTTTAATGTCAATCTCAGAGTACATCTTGCGCAGATCGTGCATGACACAGTCCAGGTAGAGCTCTCCTGTGCCTAAGATAACATGTTCTCCAGATTCTTCCACCTGAAAGAAAAAAACATCAACATACAAACATGAATATGGTCAAATACAGTTTCTGCTATGGCAGTTAACTACAAGGTAAATATTATGCTTTATTTTCTGTAATGATGGTTATTGGATCACATGGAGGAAATAGAAATTTTTACATTAAACATTTTTCAGATGTTTTCAAAATGAAATGGACCAGTTGGACCATTTTGAAAAAAACACTTCATGTCTGTGTTCGCCAACATACTTTAGTGGTTAGAGAGGGATAGCTCTTGTTGACCTTCCTCAGTCCATCCAACATTTTAGGCAGCTCTGATGGGTTAACGGGCTCCACTGCAATCTTAATAACTGACGCCGTGTTGAACTTCAACGGCCTGAAAATCTGAGCCTGGCAGAAAAAAATAAAAAATGTAAACACCACTTTTAAGTTATTTTTTTTTAGACTTCCAACGCATTTCTCTTCTGTATCTCACCTCTTCGTTGCCTCTGGGCTCTGTGATTGTGGCGGTCTTGACGATTGGTTGGTCACAACCTTCGATGAGGACCCAGTTGCCAGCAGGCACTCGGTTCACCTCAATTTGGTATCTAAAATGTTGATTGAATTGGAAAAAAAAAATTTTAAAACACAGAATTATTGATTATTGACTCTACAAGTGTGATACAGCCAACTCCTGGCTCATACCTGGCAACAGAAATCCAGAGTCGGCCCACTGTGCAGACCTGGGAGTCCTCCTCATCTTCAAGGGTGTAGTTCTCTCCTAAAACCTTGACGGGCTGGCCTGCCTGAATAGTGCCACTCAGAACCCTGCCAAAAGCATGGAACTGAACCCCGTCCTCGGTGCTGTACATCTTAGTGGTGTGGCACATCAAAGGGCCCTGGGGGCGAGAGACATGAGGTGAGCAGGAGAAAGAGATTAGAGACAGAAAGTAGGACAGGAAAGTCTTACCGGTAGAATCTAACATTTCTTCCAAGGACGGGCTTTAACAAAAGACTTTTCATTGGAGCTTGGAAAACTGTGATCAATGTGCTGCATTGTGTTGAACTGGCCTATTTGTTCTTAAGTGTTGTTTTAATTGGCTTGTTCATTCCAAGCTAATTAAAAAATTTAAACAATCTGTTGGCTTAATTTGTAAAACGAGATGGATTAACACTATTGATTACCTCTACAAACAACTTGCAGTCGATAACATTTAACAAGTGTATCTGCTCTCCAATGTAAAATAAACAGGAGACTAGTGTTCGGCCTTCATTATACTCACATCAGGGTCACACTCCGCCATGGCCTCCCCCAGGTCTGAGTCTAGGCCTCCCGTGTAGGTGTGCTCTATCTTGTTCTTAGCGCCCTCCTGTGGTGAAGGGATGTGTTGTATACACATGTCCACAAAGCCTGCAGGGAGGACACAAATGCTTAAAAATAGATTCATCACATTTACTAAAGGATGGCCCCTTACCGCAAGATTTAAATTACAATCATAAGCAAATAAGACAGATTCACATCATCTGCATGATTATTACTAACTTGTTTATAGAATTAATTAGAATAGTAAAACAGCAAGACAAATAATAATAGATAGAATGGTATAAAAACCATACCTGTGAATTCTCCAAAGAAGCGGTTGCAGACCAGCCTCAGCAGGGGTCTAATGTTCAGCTTCAGTTCCTCTTTAGTCAGGTGGATCCCCAGCTCATCCAGAACTCGAGGGAGAGACGTGTCCACATCTCCAACGACCTACACATAAAGAGGATTTGGATGAGGCTTATATATAGCAAGTCAGCCTGAGTCGGATGGGTCCAGAGAGTACAGAACTACGTGTTGTTAAAAATTATGGCAGACATGCCCAACCTGTGAAAGGATCTTGTAGAGAGGCTCCAGGACAAATTCAACAAAGCTGCGCTGAGAGTTACTGCTGGGAGCTTTCTTTGTGAACTTGCGACTAAACAGAGAAGGAAAGAAAAAACACCACATGATAATTATGTGTGAGAAGATGACAGCAGAGAGGCTGGTTCTGTTAAAATCTGAAGTAGTGACTCACGTTTTGGGGTTGAAATAAATGTCTCCCCAGAGCCTTTTGGCAAACTCATTGTAGTTGATGTCACCTGTAAAAAAAAAAAAAAAAGGTTAGTTAATACAGTAATAAGTGAATTAGGCATGAGACAATACTGAAACACCTGCCCATGGTTTGTTTTCATGTATTGAAGAGTTGTCTCACCGTAGGTATCTGAGTAGATCTTTGCAAAAGACCCCAGAGTGAAACAAATACTGTACTGAGAGCTGGCAAAGCAAACATTTCCAAGAAGAGGGGACACCACCAAGTTCTCATCTGTGGAGTATGTGCTGAAAGTGAAGAGAAATGACCAGTTATAAAGACCAATCACTTATATGTCTGACTGTGTCACAATACACAAGTCAATTTGATTACTAAAGAGAAATCGCCCCCCACCCATATTTTTCCTCATTGTTTAGAAAATACTATACTACAAGTTACACTACAAGTAGAAATGAGTATTACCTGAGCAAACCATTAACCTCGTCCACAATGTGGCGAAGTTTATAATAAGCATCTGTAGGAGGCAGTTTCAGCTCCAAAATGAGCCGGTCCACCTTGTTGATGCAGATGGTGATGGCCATACGCTCCTGAACGGCGTGTTTGATCAGACGCTCCGTGTTGAGCATCACCTGGGCAGAGATACACAAAGGTCTGGGTTACACAGACGGTTGAAGAAACCAATATATGTGCAGAAGAAGTGTGAGATTGGGAGAACATCAAAAAGGAAAAAATAAGTGACTAACCCCTTCTGCTGCATCAATGAAGAGGACAACGCCATCTGAGATCCGAATGCTAGACGTGACCTCGTCTGAGAAGTTTACGTGGCCTTTGAGAGAAACATGATTTTCCATCATTATACTTCATTAGTATTATAATATTCTGTAGTTCAAACAGTACATTCAAAAAATGCATTCATCAAATTAAAGCATCCAGTTTAATTACAATACCTGGTGTATCCATGATGTTAAAAAGGTAAGATTTGCCTCTGGAGTCTGGTAGAACCAATGTGACAGGGGTACTCTTAATACCAACTCCCCTCTACGTCAAGAGAAGGAATACAACAACATAACTCTTGTAGAAAAGGAAACAATATTCTTCAAAAAAATAACCAAAAGTTTAAAATTTAATTAGATTCTGCTGTGGCTCATATCTTCATGTACATCATCTTGAATGTATTTTATAAAAACACTTACCTCCTGTTCTGTAAAGAGGATGTCTGTGTACCGGAGCTGAAAAGGTGAATAAACTTTGTCAGTCTCTTAATGTGAACTAAAGGGCATTTAGTTATTCATAATAATAATTTTGTTATTATGAAATGAAACATGAAACAATACTCACATCCACATCATCTCGCTTCCTGATTTCTGGATGTGTCTGCTCAATCAGGCAGTCCACAAAACAGGTCTGCACAGAATAAACAAATTCATCAGATCCACATAAGTTAAGAAATGAGACTGAAGAGCAGCCACGACATTAGAATGAGCTCAACAACACAAAACATTCATGTGCTCCTAAATGTTTCCATCTTAGGAACAACAACAAGCCCTGACTAGAAACAGGAGTTTCTAGTCTAGTTTAGAACAAGGAGTCAGAAGCAGCGATGAGCCAGGCTCTAACCTTGCCATGGTGAAGGTGACCACACAACGTGACGTTGCGAATCAGCTCTGTCCCGTCCATCAGATCTGCAAGGAATCTGCCAAAAGACAGGAAGGCTATCTTAAAAACACATAAAAACCGCAGATATGTTGATATGATATGTCAAATGAAGCTCTTCCTATCCTAAACTCAAGATTTACAACAAACAAATTGCACAATTTCCTCACAAACTGCTGAGCTCTAGATATTCCTTCCAGTTTGGCTTGAACAAAAGAACTGTCAGAGACTGATGGATGATCTGTCAGCACATTAGAAAGTGGCCGAAATTTGATTTTTAGAAAACTCATTTGGACCTTTCCCCATTTGGAGGGGAAAAGGTTGGATTTGGGCCACTTGTGATGTGAATGTGGCTATGTTCACATAAACAGGACGCCAGGCAGATGACTTACTCCATATCATAGACAGTAGCAGGCAACTCCTGCTCCATCAGGGTGAACTGCTTGTTCTTCACAGGCTTGATGATGGGCTCTGGAGTGGTGAGAAAACACAACTGTTTAAGCGTTGCCTTGACAACATGACTTATTTTAGTCTTATTAAGATGTGTAAATTCCACACGTGCATATAACTACCCACGTGTTTTGCTTCATCTCTCACCTGTAAGAGGCTGTGTATCTTCCTCCTGGACAATAGTTTCCACCTCGGGTCCATAAACCTCCTCTGCTGTAGGGTAGTACTTCTTGTCCTCATGCAGGACCACCTCCATGCCTGGAACATCCTCATCAGCGTCAGCAGGCTCATCGTCATCGTCTTCATCGCCCTGCACAAAGTGAGTGTTCAGTATGTGTGCACTGCATAAACAAACTTATACAAAGTAATACATGGTAATGACTATTCACAATGAATTTGAACAGTACCTCATCAGCATCTCTGTCCTCTGCTTCCAGATCATCTTCATCATCGTCTGAGTCCAGCTCTGGACCGATGTAGTTACCAAACTCATCATACAGATCAGCCTCCATGTTTTAGAGACCTGTAAGAAGCGCGATGTTCATTAAATTTCATTCATTGTCAATAGTACTAAATTACTAAGGTGCAATACTAATGGGTCAATGCGCGACAACATTTAAGCATAATCCAAATCTAGACTGTAGGTTTCAATTGTCCCTTTTTTCTGTTTTCAAAACTAGACCACATTAACCCAAACAAGCTAATAGCGGCTTTGTGATAAACCAAAAGTGTTAAGCGATGCTGAGTTTGCCGATGTTCACAAACAACTTCTGTCATATTCGTCTGTTTATAAGTTAATTTTAACACTGCAATATAAACCAAGAACTTACGAGGACGCTAATCAAGCTAACTCCTGTAGCATCGTATGCTTCTCCGTAGTTTAATTTGCTATTTGTACCATCTTATAGATTCCCGTCGTCAGAAACCTGCAATTAAAAGTTACTTAACGCAAATGTTTTCGCTGTCTATAACTTGTTACTCTTCTTCTGTTTACAATGTCGCTAGCAAATCTAAAACTAGCATTTTAGCCAGCTAACAAGCAAAGCAATGAATGGACGACGTTATACTTACGTTATTGTTTAGTGGTTTAGCTAGCGATCACTGCATTGCTACATCGTATTAAACTTTAACATGCAGTATAAAAAATAAACTTACCTGTAATCTGTTATAATATAGGCAGCAAATAATATTTTCAAAGCCAGGTAAAATTTGGTATGTATTCAGAAGATAAATAAATTCTCAAATAGCGCCATGCGCATGGGAAACTACTTCCGCCTTTCTTCTTCTCTGACCTGTGAGTATTCAATGTTAAACTCAATACCGCCCCCGTTGACAGAGCTGGTAACTACAGTCAACCTTTAATCGACGCAGATGGCCACATGTCCAGTTTTATGCAAAAATTATACAACCCTCGAAAAACACCGACATTAAAATTAGACATATGCTTTATTTTATGTATATGTACCTTTTTATTTAATTAACTAAAGACACTGAGGAAAATAAGTTAATTGTCTGCAGTCTACCAGCAGTAAAAGCCCCAAAGAAGCAAATGTTCACATTAAGTCACTTAATTCGTTTTTGTATATGTAGTTCCACTTGAACGTTTTTAAACTTGATTTATTTATTGGAAATCAAATAATGACCTTTTTCTTTTTTAACAGATCTACTGGTTGCTTTTGTGGTCCATGGTGAAATGATGAAACAGCCGTGTACAGGACTATCACTCGCCCCAGGAGGTTAATCCAGTCATATATAAATGCAGGATTTAGCCAGAGTTAAGGCAGAATAGAAAATGTGTTTTCCCATCAAATCTTACATACTAAAATTCTTGATATAGACAACTGCAGTTAGAACTTTTAACCACTAGGTGGTATTTATGATAATACACCTGAAGAAATTCACTGTGTTTGTGCAGGTTGTACCTAAAATAAAACGCACTATGTGCTTATGAAGTAAAACGGTGAAAGTGAAAAAAACAAAAAAAAACAGTATGTCTATTTTAAGTTTATTATAGATACTTAACACAAAAACCCCGATGCTTCCGAAAGGCTTTGTGAAGTTAATTACGATTGTCTAATAAAAAAACGATAATAAACGAACTTTATTTTAAAAAGCGTTTTATAGTAAACGTTAAGATTAGACATTAGAATTTATGGCTACTTATGGTTGTAGCATGTTTAGTGCTTTGAGTTTAAAAGCTTGTTTACACATGACTATCATATGTCAAACCACCGTTACTGGGCGGGGTTATGTATAATTAGTATTAAAGTTGTCTTAAAACCTCTTAATATTGTAATGATGTTCATGAATAATTAATATGTTCATATAGTTAAAGGTATTTTATGTGGCAGGACGTGAATGTTATGATGGAGACGGGTTATGAATTCTTCCACATGTGTAATAAACTCAGACACAGACAGAGTTTCACTTGATGGCTTTAATCCTGCTGGTGTTAATATTGTCTTCAGTAGGCATCGCCTACACAGTAAACTGATCAACAAGTTACACAAACAGAAAGACAGACACACTTATAACGCAGCTACATTTCTTCTGTTTGCCAAGTTAATTTAACACATCATCTTCAAAAAAGTGCAGTTTGTAAGAAAATGTTTACAGTTGTTATTTAAGAACCTTTTGTTCATATTATAAATATTGCTATTACGATACGTATTCACATGGATTTCTTCACTGACCCAGTTTGACTTGAAAGCAACATGTTCAGTTGAAAGATAAGTTATGTTCTTCACCTCTGAATCTTTTTTTGTGTAACAGAGCATTGGATTTGTTATTAATTTCCTCACTTGAGTGGCCAGGTCTCATCAACCTGCTGGTGGTCACCTGGGTCTCTTACTGACCTCCAAAATGTGAGAATGCACTGAGGCACCTGAAGACTGGACGCCACACAGACACGGTTTATTTTCTTTTTACTGACAGTACAGATGGTTATATCGCCTCTGTTTATGGGATTATTGTACCTGAGAATATGACTAAAAGTGTCAACTTGCTCCTTCATTTTCTCCACTGTCTCCCCCCCACTGACCCTCTACTCTGCCACCAGCTTCCTCAGCCGCTGCACCACATCCTCCCCGCTCACCCACGGCACCGTGACCGCCTTGAACTCCCCTGGCATGGCTTCGTGGGTCTCCGTGATCAGACGGTGCATGGGGAAGTCCCGCCGCGGAAAGGCCACGTCTCGGGGCCCGAGGGACAGCGCCGGGCAGAAGTCGTTGGCTCCGTCTCCTACGTAGAAGATCCTCTGATAGGGGCGGCCCCGCTCCTGCGTCCTGCGGGCCACATAGTCCTTGACGACCGCCTGCTTGCACATGTTGTTAGGACAGCGTGCGCAGTCGTGGGTGTGGAAGGGCCTCAACACCAGCCGCCCGTCCTTGTTGAAGGTGGCCGGGTTGGTGAAGATCCGGTTGAAAAGCTGGCGGGTCCCTGAGCGCCGGAGCCAGGATTCGATGAAGAAGGTGTTGGCATCAGACACCAGCACCACCTCAAAGTCCTGCGGGCGTGTGCGGATAAACTGGAAGAGGGTGGGCATGCCGGGGGTGGCCGGCAGCTTCTCCATGATGCTGCGTATGTCGCTCTCCGTGACGCCCTGTTCCGCCAGGTAGGCCAGAACGCGCTGCATGTACTCGTTATAGCGGCCGGGCTGATAGGTGTCTTTGAGCCAGCCGGGGAGGTGCTGACCCGGAGCGGCCTGCACCACCATGTCATCGCTGGTTTCGTCAACGATGGTCTCATCGAAGTCAAAGAAGATGAGGAAGCGCCTGTCAGAGGAGATGCGGGTTGAATTTGAGGCCATGATCTCTGCGCGCCTGGATCTGCGGGGGTCCTCCTCGCCTGGGGGATGGGGTGGGACATAACAGCAGTTGAAGATTGAATCCCCCATTTTTAATTCTTACTGTTGCCAAGTGGCATCCAATCTCCTTTCTTGCGCGCTCTCTCTCTCTCCAACATCACACGCCAGGCCACGGTAACGTTGCTTTCTGAGAAACATTAATGCATCAAATAGGATTGGGGTGGGGGCAAAACACAACCAAATGTATATTTAAAATAAGAAATAAACACAATAAATCAAAAATTTTTTTTACTATAGGTTATAAGTTAGGATGTTTATAGACCAACGCAGACAACCAGCAGCCTTTTCAGCACAGAGGAGGCAGCCTCCCACAGCTCATGGGTGTCTGAAGACAGATAAGGCCTTTTAATAAAAGTAAGGATTAATTAAGAAAAAATGTGATTACGTCAGAATGGGAATGGAAAGTGAGTTTTAGCGTGCTCAGGCAAGCAAGCAAATCAATCCGCTGTACTTCACATATACAAGCAACACAGTCCAATTAGTGCGCAGGTAGCTGCTGCTGCTGCTGCTGCTTTATACCTTTGATTGTGGTCGATGTCAGCACTGGATGTCCCCTGGTCGTGTGTTTCCCTGCAGCCAGACGTCTTCAAGCTGTGCAGGCGGTTTTGTCTGCTGGAAAACACAGTGAATGCTGGATTGCATGGGGAAAAACGCGTTCAGTGCCATTACTTTCAAATAACATTACACCAAAGTCACTCGAGATTCTTATGTGGGCTACTTCAGAAATTCAGTTTGAGATAAATCTTAATCAGGGTATTTATCTCCAGACGTGTGCTCTAGCCAAAGAAATAATCCAAATTAATCACCAATAAAATACTGTTACCCTGACAACCTGCAAATCTAACCTTCATTATCGTAACAACATGATAACAGTGGCAGATAAAAGCTGATGCTTTAAATTTTGGATAAAAAAAAAAATTTACCACCACTAGTCCCGATCCCCAATGCCGCTCAGATCCGAACCGGTCCAGTCCCGCGGAGAGTAAAGACAGAGATCGGCCGGTAGTACGAGCACATTTATGTGACAGTGAAAACCAGCAGAGCCACTGCCGACGTGACCGCGCCTACAAGTCCGCCCAGTTAATAGCAGCCTACTGAGCGCGTTCATGATACTTTCAATAGAGACAGGGGGGGAGGGAGGGGGAGGAAACGGAGCGATGTGGGAGGAAAGGGAACGACAGGACAAGTTTTGTGTTTATAAGTGCAGCATTGGCCTAGTTTGAACCTTCGTGTCTGGGACAAAAGTGCAGGCAAACAAAGGAAAATTGTGCTGAATAATCTCACGTAACGACGTTCAGCTGACCCGATGCTGTACGTGTCCTGGTGCTCCAAACAAAAAATAATTTCACATAGTATCGTCAACTTATTTTTGTACTCATTGTTCCCCTCGAACCTACAGTTGCGCTCAGGACAATAGCAGTGTGTCTAAAAAAGTGGATAAAGCTCAAAAGCCTTATAATAACTTTTATTTCCATTCACACAAATACACTTTTGTGTGGGAACAGTTTTATTCCAAATAAAAAAAATTTAAAAATAGATGCGTCTCCAGTCTTCTTTACAAACTCAAACATTCACTGTATAAATAGAAGCCTTCCTTTGAATCACTGAACTATTATTTAGTTTCTGAGAACTGTTGAACATCTGTGTTGCATGGAGTGGGCGAGCTTCTGTCACCTGTGAAGCGGAGCTCCAGCTCCAGATGTCTGGACTACATTTCACAATTCTTCTGCGTTTCTTGCTTTTGCCTCAAAATGAACAGCATTTCTTATGTCGACCCACAGGTTGATCTTGTTGGTCTGGAACTGAGATGTTGCTCGTTTGCTGGTGTGTTTGGGGTTCCTCCTCAAGGATTTGGATTCTATTCCAACTGATCCATGGATACGTCTGAAGCCACAGTATGAGAAACGTCCTCACATCATGATGCTTGTGTCACCACGCTGTGTTCACCATCTTCACAGAACATTTTCTGCTCTCGTTTATCTTTTTCCTTCTCCAATCAACTTTTCAATCAAAGCACACTGTTCTTCTGAACAATGTCTGGAATGAGCCATTGAACTATAACCAGCATGTACATTTGCTACCTTCCTCACTAACTGAACTCCACACTAACATTATTTTGAACAATTAACTGAATAATTTCAATAAATGATTCAATAACACAGAATCAGCAGACTCTGCTATATAATTTCTACCAAAAATCAGGTTAGTGATGTCAGACTATCATCTTGAACACAGCGGTATAATGAAATAAAGACACAGGGAACGTGGATAAAGTCGCATCACATCTCAGACGGTGACAGGAATCAAATTAATGAAGTATATCAAAACAGACCAATTCAAATCTAAAACAAAAATGTGGTGTCTCCATTTATTAACTACGGTGAAACATTAGCATCACAGCAAGGGAGTTCATGTAGGCTGCTTGTTTCTCCACAAGACAGTGGACTAGATAGAACTGTGAAAATACACTGATTAATGAACCGCACAGCAACTTTCAGAGCAGCGAACACATGCCTGAAAAAAAAGACACAGGGTGAAGCCCTGCTCGCCTTTATCTGCCATCTGACAGACGCAGCCTCCCCCTTCCTCTATACCACAAGGGATAATGACCAACAGCTGGGGTGGCTGGCTGTTTTCAAACCCAAATAGGAATGGAGATGTACAGACGGTGTGTTATTATCTCTTCTTCTAGTGAAGTGAGCCATGGTACTTGACCACCCACTCACCATCAGTGACTCACTCATGCTTCCCTCTACCCATTGGCCTGCTCTGCTACTGTATAGGATTATGTGACTCATCGGTGTGCCACTTAAAACTACCTATGGTGATAAAGGGCACGCGGCTTTTTCGAGGTATTCTAGTAGCAGCAGTAATAGTCTTAATGCACCCTTAAGAGGAACACAGTTAATGGATAATAAAAAAAAAAGCTGGTTGAGTTGGAATAAATATCCAACAAATGAGATGCTCGTGTTGTTTGTGACGACATTCTTTACAAAATCCTGTTTTCAGTTTTGGATGCAATTGGAAAAAACAGTTAATGACATAAATATATAAAACCTGTAGCAAGAGTGTTGCAACGTCATCTGCAAAAACATTCTACTTTAACTCCATTTAAAAAGACTTGACAAATGTTAAAGGGTTGACATAGAAAAAACTGAATTTAGCCACCTAGAATTTCTCTTATCCGCATCAGTTTTAAAAAGCAAAGAAGCCAGCTGCTGAACCTGCAGAGTTATTCAGTTACAAGCCCGGTGACCTTGATATAATAAAATCACATCAAGCAGTTTTGTGCAGTTGCACCAGTTGGAAGCTGGAATTTAAGCTATCCAGCAAAGCTTATTGTCAAAGTTTAATGAAAGTGAACCCACTGAGCTACTATCAGGAACATGTGCACAATCCTTACTTTCTGAATTCACAGTAAACCAATACAGTTTGAAGATAAAGAGAAGAATACAAATGTATATGATGGCTACTCGTTTTTACTTCTCAAAGTTAGCAGTCAGTTAAATGTACATTATCAAAAAAAGGCCCAATCTTTTCACTTTTTTTTCACTCAATCTCCAAATAACATACAAAAAAAAAGACAAACCAAGACATTATAAAGCTGCACATTTTGTACCAGATACAATAAAATACACAATGCTACATTAAGTGGTTAAAAATACAAAGGGGAAAAGTATATTGATTTTTAAAACATCTTTAAAGAATATACAATGTTATTTTTTTTTAACTAGCCAAGAATTTTAGTAGAAAGTGCATTCTATATAACAAAGAAAGGAGGAGGAGAATCATTCGGCAAACTGACAGGACATGACAGAAAAAAAACGCACAAATGAACATGACAGAGTAATGTATTTCAGATGTAGATTGGAGGGGCTAGTGTAAAGTCACCAAAGCAAAAGGAACATTACTTTCACTTTAGGGGCAGGTCCATATTGGAGCAAAAACGTATGTCTTTTAAAAATACAAAATATACCGTGAGCATATACTAAAAGAAATGTTCATATGCTGTGGTCCCTTCCACACTACGCACCTCCACCCAGGATTCTCCTCCTTTCCTTGCCTAAAAACATCCACTCAAAATAATCACCTCCACCCTCTTTCCATGCAGCCACAACTGCACTCTGTTCCACAATGCATCGTCAGTCCCTCTCTTCCCTGCGCCTCACCCACGCAGCAGTAAAGTGCAGAGAATACACACAAATGAAAAGGCTTTAAAAAAAAAAAAAAAAGAAGAGACAAATATCCAGGGCGATAAGCAATTAATGCAGCAGTATTAAGAACCACAGAAATGGCAAGATAATTGCAGGTCTCATCTTAAATAAGGACTACTGAGCTTAACCACTTCAGACTGAATACCGCTGAGTAGAGTGGTAGAAGGAGGATCATATTAAATTTACTGCTATTGTTCATCTCAGCTATCCCCAAATGCACATATATTGGGGCACACTGTGTAAAAGCAGCTTTTGGTACAAGAGCACTGGGGATAACCAGACAGACTGGCAGAGACTAACACACTCACTCACCCACCCACCCACACACACACACACACACACACACACACACACACACACACACACACACACACACACACACACACACACACACACACCTCAATGTTACTCCTAAACACACTGTCAGACTGGGTGAAGGGATACAACCAAGCAACCCAAACTCATGTCAAATACTTTGCCATTTCTTCAAACATTTCTGCTTCTATTAAACATTCACACCATCAACTTTTACAGAAATAAATGTAATGTCTTGAGCTCACTTTTACAAGTATTAGATGTTGTATGACCACTGCCTTTAATCCTGACATTTCCTATTTCAGGTGCTAATGAGTTTATATCTAAATTACAGAACCATTCATTAGCTTAGCATTAGCTTAGCTGAACAAAATATTAGAGAACATTGAAAAAGAAAAACAAACATATGAATGACTCATCAGCCATCATTCTGCGTAGGCAACATTCAACAGGTTTAGACACACATTTGCCTGTGTGGATCATGGTATGTCAGTATGATGAAAACTCAAAAACAAACCCTTACATTACAGCAACGCCCCAAACCAAACCATGGAATATAGGCTGAGAGGAATATGCATAATTGTTTGTTGAGAACTGTGATGAAAAAGGTCCCAGGTGTGTATACTGTGTGTCAAATGACCTTTAACATGGTAACCCGTATCATTTTAACAGCAGCGAAGGGAGGTGGGGTAAATCCTGATGGGGCCACGTGTCTGGCCCCTCACAGTGGCAGTATTTGACAGTCATCTAAAAGTATCTGTTGACCAACAGTACTGAAAGCTGAGGTTGCACTGATCACAGTAAGTAAACCAGTGACCATACGGTCTTTGTGTTTTGTGTGTGCTTGAGTAAGTGTGAGGGTATGCGTGCCTAGGGCGTCTCCTGCATTACTTGAGTTTCTTGACCACAAAATATCTAGTCAAAATTTCAAATCCATTGTAGAAAAGCCAGACTGGCATACATGACACAATACACTGTTTTTTTTTTTTATATAATATTACACTTCTGAAAATCAAAACGGAAAAGCAAAATTAAGAAATATTTTATGTACTGGAATGGAAAGCACCATTTAACCATGATATGAATATTAGACTATGTCTAGATTCAACAAATCATTTACAAAACCTTTTCTCTTTACAAAAATTCCTGCCCCCTTTTTACTATCACTTATGGCATTGTGTCTTGCACTACTGCTGTTGCCTCTGAGAGAAAACCTCGGCATTGGGACACTGAAAGGCTCAGGTGGAACCACAACATTCATTACACATTTGTGCAGGGCCTGAGGCTCTGCAGTACAACTCGAACAGGTGGAGTATTGCTTCTGGGAGATCCTGCACTGAAAGCAAACGTTCTGACCAATGTGCAACCATAAGTCAACTTGAGAAAAAGTTCAATGACACTGATCTTTGATGATCCATGAAGCCCAGATAATTCATATGTCAACTTCCATCAGCAGCTTTTGATGAAAAGGAGATACTTTACACCCATCAATGTACAGATCGCACAAAAACCATTGTGAAGATTTCCTAAGAAATGTTCAAGAACAAAAATTCTAGGAGGTTGTAAAATCTTTGTCAGTTGACCAGGTTTTAAGTAAGTCTTACTTAAATAATGTGTGTACTGAGGGTTTTTCAATTCCACACATGCACAGGTGTGTGTTTAGCTTCACTTAATTCAATCTATTTGAAAGGAGCACCCTTGCATTAGGAGTCTTGCAACTGAAAGACTGAGGCAGGACTATGAGAAAAGGAGGAACAAGGTGCCCTTTGGTGTGGGCCTGCAGAGTTAGAGCACAGTTCAGTGGTGCTGTGGAGCTCCTGGACCCTTGTCAGTGGGGGGCATGTGGTGCAGGTAGCCACTGTCCTCATGCCCACAGTGGTTTAGGGGTTCACTTTTAAAAAGTGCTGGGGGAGGGGGCAGGTGGGAGACTGGGGGTACCGCCAGGTGGTGGTGGGGATGAGGGGGGACATGTTGGGTTGTGTTCGGAAGGTGCTGCTGGGGTGTCGGGGGGTGTGGGTGATGGTGAGAGGGGGTTGAATGGAGCTGTACATGGGAAAATGTTTGTCCCATGGGGCCTCGTGGAGGCATGGGCCCTCCTGTTGGACTGAGGCCCAGGGTAGCTGAAGAGGTGGTTGGGGTGGCAGCTGATGGACCGGGACCAGAGGTGGAAGAAGAGGACAAGGTGTTGGCAAAGATGCGGACAGGCACAGGTGGGCCGCTGGTTTGCAAAACCACAGGGCTGGTGACCCGGAAACACTTCTCTTTGTGTGCTTTGAGCATGTTGGAGAAGCGAAAGCGCTGGCCACACACCTCGCAGGGATACGGTTTCTCCCCTGTGTGGGTGCGGCGGTGGCGCTTCATGTTAGGCCGGCTGGTGAAGCTTTTCCCACAGATCTCACAAATGAAAGGCTTCTCGCCTGCACAGATTTAGAAATGAGTAAAGGAGTTAGACACTGCATCATTCAAAAAAGTTAGCAGCTACACAGAGAAAACAATAGGATGCATCACAGTAAAATCATTTGCTGTCAAATGTAATCTTAATTTATTTATTAAAGCTCTCGAAATAATAATGTTAATTTTCCCAAGCTTCTAACCGTTTCTATCTTCAGAGAGAGCAGCAGTTGTCTTTTAAAAATGCTAATAAGTTGCCATTTTGAATTAAGGGTCTTTACTGTCAACCCACCCACTCTGCAGGAAGCTATTACCATTTACACTTTGAGGCGAGATGTGAAAGTGAACAACAGCAGCTCCATTGGAATGCCGCTCTCATTAACCTCCCTCCATGGAGCCACTGAATGTGCCTGCTTCCACCCACACAGCCATTTAATAGCAGGCTGTTGAAGGGCTCTCTAAAATGACTTTTTCTGGCATGTTCTGTGTGAAGCTCCTCCAAACTGAATATCAAAAGGTGACAGCTAATGTGCTAGTTGTCTGTACTATTACACTGACATGCAAGAAAAATCTGTGCGCAGTGACCCAAACTTTGCGTGTTTAAGAATTGTGCTGCCTGTTACAGGGCATGACTGGGTGTGTCTCATCCTGCAGGAGGCTAACGGCAGGCAGGAGAGGGTAGTGTAATTACGCATCACAAATAGAACAGCGAGGGCCAACAGAGAGCAGCGTGTCCACCCACAGCAGCCATGGCTGGAGTCTTCACTGCTCAGCTTGGTCTTAGAAATAGCAATGCTGAAGGGACAGAAAATCAGAGGGATGCAATACAGCATGTGTCTGGGTAGTCATTATAAGCCACAATATATGCAAGGCTTCTCTTTGATGTATAACATCCCTCTTATTACAACAACTGGGCGAAGTCTCCTTCTTTCTACCACTATAATGTTCATCTTGGCACCACCCCTTGTTCTTCTTTTTTAAGGAGTGCATGGAGACCGGCTGGCTGATTGACCTAGCTTAGGACTATGGTTGTTTATCAAAGTTTAAATCTCCAGACATTTCAGAATTGCAGACTATATCTGTACTTACATTTGTAGACAGACAACAAAAAACAATACATCTGAAAACAACTGGAAAAAATGTATGCTTTTCCAACTTTCGACTTGCTGCTTTGTATGAAACAAACTTTGCATGCAAAGCAACAACAGCATCTTGTTGTTCACTGTACTGTACCTTTTCGCAGCTGTGACATTTCAATAGACTTGTCGATATCTAAGTCCCTTTGTGACACAATTTTTACAGATTTATTTTCTTACTTCCATACTGTGTTATACCACACATACATACTCATTTTTAGACTGGAAAATTGGCTACACATCTTAAATTCCATGCCCATCCATCCATTATCAACCGCTTATCCAAGGTCGGGTCGCGGGGGCAGCAGCCTAAGCAGGGAAGCCCAGACCTCCCTCTCCCCGGCCACCTCCTCCAGCTCCTC
>JAUYWH010000026.1:7821259-7843440 GCA_034779795.1 Ctenopoma multispine
GCTCCAGGGTGGGGCCCCGGGTACCCTTTCCCGGGCAAGGGAAACGCTGCTCCTTGTTTTTTCCCGTCCATAGGTTCCATGCCCAAGTCCTTATTTTAAAAAGTGTCAGACAGTAGCTGCTTGTATTATGAATTCATCCTCAAAAGTGGTGAGGTTCCAGAAAAGTGACAGCACGTTTCTCATAAGTACTTGTGTTCTCGGGCAGCTATGCACTTGAGTCGTCCACTAAGTCTTCTATCCTGATTTGATCCAGTTGAAGCCAGTCTCTGGAGACTATAGTGTCCATATTTTAAAGAAATATTGAATTTATTGTCTTTATCTCTTAAATAATGACCTCCCTTTTTCAAGACAACTATTGTAGTGAAAGTGATTTTTGTTTGGCCATTTTTAGTTGTAATTGACACTGAAAATGTCAAATCCCTCTCGCTATGGAGGAAGAGCCTAATCTAAACTCAAATAATTGATTTACTTGATATAAACATGTTTTAAGATGTTTTAATATCTGAGGCTACACACAGTCTATTTAAGACCAACCACACTTAATTTATGTTTGAAACTTTGAAGTTTCACATAGTTTACCTTACAGATGAATAAGGAACATGTTTTCATTAATACAGTAGCAGTCTACTTACTTTGGGACCATATTTTCCAGAAGCTATGTGATTTGAAAACAAATTCTGAACTATGCATTAATGCTTGATGATTGACATGATAAGAATAACACTTAAATTGGGTGAACTTATGTGAGATCAGCTGCTGGTTTAACTACAGAAAACATCCCACTCCGTTTAGTTTTTGGAAACAATTGAAGCTAGTTAAAAAAAAAAAAGGAACCTGCTAACTGATTGCTGCACTGAGCTTTCCTAACAAATGTATCAGCAGTGGCAGAACTCACACTTGCACTAATATCGCCCAGACAAATCATCTGATGTAATGTTTGCTCACGCATTATGTCTAACAACCCAGGTGAAGTTACGTTGCCACCAGAAATGTGTTCCTAACACCCACTCACAGGTTATTTGGATGAGTATTACAGTCATCTACCACAATTCATCTGTGTGGCGATATGAGAAACAAGTGACAGTCAACCACCTTTTCTCACCTGTGTGCGTTTTCATGTGCTCATCAAAATACTGTTTCATGTTGAAGTCTTTGCCACACCATTGGCACATAAACTGCTTGTGTCCGATGTGAATGCTCATATGGGAGCGCAGCTGGTACTTGTATTGGAACCGCTCATCACAGTTCTGCAGCAGAGATGACAGTTGTTCAGATAACATACTCACACGAGCTCAGTACACAGGAATGCACACAAAAAACAGACGCATGCTGCAGACACACACAAAAACTCTTATTTAGGCCACAGATATGTCACATACTCTTCTTGTGCGTCTCCTCCTGTACTTGCTAACTTGAATACTGCTGTTCTGTACCTACTGTACATAGAGTACTTTGCATACACAAAACAAGCCAGGTGACTGACAGGTAGCAAGTCAGGTTAGGCTGGGGCGTGTGGACCACTTTGCATCATGTGAAATTCAGTGACATAGCTTAGTTTTAGTTAGGCTTAATTACAGGATTTAACCATTTTGCATATGAGGGAGGTTACCCCAACATAATTATATAGACACTACATGGCTGAGAATCAGGTTTCTCATGAAATCTGGCTGTGTTAA
Organism: Ctenopoma multispine; assembly: GCA_034779795.1. NCBI lineage: Eukaryota > Metazoa > Chordata > Actinopteri > Anabantiformes > Anabantidae > Ctenopoma > Ctenopoma multispine. Next base: position 7,822,936 of record JAUYWH010000026.1, read on the forward strand.
AAAACAGTTCTCTAATTCCCTGGTAAAAGGAAGAAGCTTCTCTTTTCAGTGTTTACCAAATTATCTTACTGCAGCAAGTGAACAAAAAGCAGTATTTTAGTACTATATTTGGGTTTCTGTAACCAAACCAAAACACAGTTGTTTTTTTACTATGAGGCTTTAATGGTCAGGTCTTTTCCAAAAGTGAGATATTTATAATGTAAATGGCACCACCTGGCTAAATAAATGTTTGTGGAAAAAAATCTGGACGTTTCTACATGGAACTACAGAGTAAGAGCACCGAGAACATCGACCTATACATTACATAAACCTTTAATAAGCATGCAATCACATGTTACAGTGTGTTGCAGTGAAACACGTAATTAAAGCTGCTCCACCCATATACACATGTTGCCTATGTGCTGTGCATTCAAGTAGTTGAGCATTAAAGGGCCTTGGGTGGATATGAAGCACCCCATCTGTGAACTTTGTCTAAATTAATAAGTCAGAGCATGAATATGATTATGAACTGTTATTTACTCTGTCACGCTCTGTCTGAAAGAGGTGGGAAAAGCTCTAAAAGACTGAACAGTTAGTTCTACATTCACCTTATGTTCCAGTTACTTGATGAATGCTGTGTGTGTGGTTTGTTAACATTTGACATGGTTTGACTGAGCTTCTCTGTGTAAGGCAAATGACATAACAGTCCACTGAATATTAAAAATACAGGAGGATGGCGCCCATCTCTGAAATACTTCAACCAAATAGAACTGAGTATTTTTTTTCTGGTCACAAACCTCATGTCACAGATGGACCTCTGCTCAAACCAACGAGTATATACAACCTTGAGGGTCCATAATAATGATACGTTGTTTTTGGCATTTGGCTTCTTTTCACCACGACACTGAATTTAAAATTAAACACTCAAGATGTGAGCAGGGCCTTTCAGATTTAACTCAAGGGGTTTAATAAAATGTGGCAATTAATCCTCCAGGAATTAATTTAATTTGACGGTTAATGCCACACTTTTGTCAGACCTTTGATTAAAGCTGACAGTCTTGGCTCACATCTTGCTCACAATGCCAAAAAACATATTATTCCTAAATGTACGTAAACAAATTCAATCTTCAGTCAACTCAAGGCAATAAATTACTCTCCAAGTACTGAATTCAGCTGACGACAAAAATATTAAGATGGAAAGAAATATGGTGACATTTAGATGTGTGTTGATGACAAACAAATAATATTTTCATCGAGAACATGTCAGTCTGTCAACATTAAATAGGTTGTGCCATATTTGTTCGAGGGTGTTTTATGTTAAAAGATTTCAATAATGTGTACAGGCCAAAGTTACAAATCACAAAAAAAGACTAACGAGTCCCATTCAGATCTAAAATTCAGGCACATTTGGGCACCCAGAAACAAGTGGATAACACCAAATACAGGTGTAACAGCACAAAAAAACTGTATTATCTATACTATGTAGATTGTTTCTGACTTTTAAAGCAAGCGCCAGTGTGAACACATTTTGCCTTTTGTAGCATTGGTTTTCTTTGCTATATTAATGGGAGCAAAAAAACTAAATCTGATCATGCTGGATGCTCCTCTGGATCACCTTTAAATGCCCGTCTCTACTGAGCCCAATCCACTCTTATCTGAATATGAAGTACTGCATGTGAACAGGGTGCATCTTACCTCACAACGGAAGGGTTTCTCTCCAGAATGCTGGAGTGAGTGAACTTTTAAAGACATGCTGCGTTTGAATGACTTTCCACATGTCTCACAGGTAAATGGCATGTCCTTAGTGTGAGCTGGTTGTGGGGTAAGGGATGCATGGTGGGGACAGAAGAAAACAGTACTGAGACAACTGCACACACTTGATTGAAATGTGTATTGTAATTGAATATTTTTGTCAACTTGCAAACACACAGTGTTAACTCTGCTAACTCGCATATAAACTTTATCAAGCGTCTAATAGAAAAACTTTCATTGTGAAATAAAACATGAACATATGACAGAAAAAGCATCATTGTATTAATTTTTTTCTTATTTTGAACTTCTTCAGTGACTTGTTGGTACTCTAACCCCTAGAATGGGATATTAACAAGGAATTAGGAAGTGTGAAAAAAGCAGTCCCACTTACCAACCATGTGCTTACGGACATGAGCCATAGTGTAGAACTTCTTCTCACAGATTTCACATGAGAACTTCTTTTCGGCATAGCCGTGCACAATCTTAATGTGCTCATGCAGTGACCACAGCTTCTTAAAAGACTTGTTGCAGGAAACACACTGAATAATACAAAAAACAAACATAAAAACATGATGATTAAGCAGTTAGACATTAGAAACCAAACCTGATTAGATGATTCCTATGTGCTACAGTACTATACTCCAGCTCCCTCTGCTGGGATAAAACCAACATGGACGAAATTTGCTGCAAACTCTCAAAAAACCCAATGACAACAGCAACAAAGGAAAACGTGAATTTCCTTAATGCAAATTTGGCTTCTTGTTGTCGTTCCTGATTAAATTATTATATTCTACACTAATCCACAAGGTACAGTAAACCCTGTGTTTTGAATGAAATTCAAGTTTAAACTCTGAACTGACCTGACTGACCACCACAGACACTGCTGTCTTTATACCTGGAGTTCTAATACTGAATAACAAATACACATCTGTGGTGGCAGTCATCCTGCCCACTGCAGGGCCTCCTGCAGAGAAGCATCCCTACAAAAGACAAAACAAAACACGGCCACCAATATTCAAATAACAAAACACCACAGTAAAACACTACACTTTCTTAAGATCAAATGGACTTCCAGTTTATTTTAGAATCTCCCACACACCTTGGAGCAAATTCTGGCCAAGGTATCGTGCGATTCCTCCCCAAACACCACCTCCCTCTTTTTCCTCTTTCTTTAAACTGGTGAAACACAGAGGAAACAGCACATCGACTCCCATCTCTGCCATGAACCATGAAGCTCTGTCAGAGCTGCCACAGTCCTGTTGGTACCACAAATACAATTTTGGTATCTCAGTATAAGGGAGTGAATGCCTATGTTTTTCCCTGTCGACCAGTATAAATTCTCCTCATCAAATCCACTATGAAACACTTAATAATAAGGTCCAAGGGGGTGGTTATTTTTTAAAGGGAAATTGCAGTGCTGACAGCACCGATTATGATACACTCTCTGGGTTGTCGGGAATGCATATTAGTGAAAACAAAAGAAATCCATTTCATGTCAGCACTGCATTAACAGGTTTTCCATTAAGAAACGCCATTTATTTCCCTTCATGAAACAAAGCTCATTTTTATGTCCTCATAACTGTAAGGCACAGAAATACACTTCAAGTGAATTCTATAAGATTGGAGAGGTCTGTTTTACCTGGATGTTCTTTTCACAGTCTGTCTGCTGGTGTAAGGCCAGCTCACTCTCCAGGACAAACTTCTTGCCACACTTGTCACAAATCTGCATTCGCCTGTGTGTGACATTCATGTGCTTCTCCAGATACCAGCGTGTGTTGAACACTCGAGGGCACTTTTCACACGCAAGCATTTCCTTCTCTTCTGTCTCTGCTTTCCCTCCCGTCATGGTTGTTGCAGAACTGGTAGACATCGGGGCTGACCTCGCTGATCTGCGCTTGCTCTTTGGAGGCTCCATGTGCTTCCGTCGCCCCCTGGTGGTCATCCCAGCACTGGCAGCGTTCAGAGCAGTTCTGAGGCTTTTCCTCCGTGGCTGGCTGGGAGCCGCGGTGCTACCACCGCTCCGACGGGCCCTCTTTGACCTTGTTCTTCGACTCTCAATATCATCTTCCTCATCATCTTCCTCCTCTTCCTCTGGGCTATCCTCCTCCTCTTCTTCCTCATCCTCTTCCTCCTCATCATCTTCGTCATCATCGCTGCCAGCTCTCTCAGAGTCATCTGCGGTGATTCCAGTTTTGTTATCACCCTTGGATACATGAAGGGTCTGGTTGTTCAGGTTGACCTCGACAATGATTTGCTCACGCTTGAAACCCTCCTCTTCACCATCCTCATCCTCTTCTTCCTCATCTTCGTCATCATCTTCCGTTTCATCAGAGGTGCCATCATTGCTAGCCTGGGACCCTTGTTTTACAACCTCCGGACCAGCTCCTCCCTCTCTGAAATACTGCTGATGTTGCTGCGGAGTCACATGTTGGGTGGGCAACTGACCAATGTTCTGATCTCCCATGGATGTCTTTGCTGCCATTTTATTGTCAACTAAAACAGAATAAGGCTTGCCACCAACCTCTCTCTTATAAAGTTTGCCTGTCAGGTCTAGATCGGGGTTAGGGGAGTGAAAATAAGACTGGGACACTGGCGCCCTCCGTCCTTCCTCCTGTGACATCCCGCTAAGGCTAGGGACGGAAACCTCTTCCTTGAGGCTGTGGCAGGATTTCATGAAGAGGAACCAGGAATGGAAGGATAGAGTTGGTGGGAGTACAAGGAAATGGACGAGGGTAATTGTTATGATGCCTTATTTGACTAACGTGCTTTACAAGGAAGGGCAGGGGATGCCACACCAATCCCCCACCCTCCTTCTACTGAGGAGACAGGAAGGCGAGGATTAGGTGAAAGACAGTCAGCCTGATTCAAAGAGAGCATCCATGCTGTCCAAGGTAGGAGATGCAATTGGAAAGACATACAATCTGGTCCAACGTTTGTGTCATGTACTTAAAAAAAAACAAAAAAAACTAACGATAACAACAACAACAAAAAAAGCTGATTCAAATCTAAGGTTCAGTGTCTTTGATGCTGAACATTTGAGGCTCTTCTCCAGTTATGAGGTGCAGGAAAGTTTCAGTTTCTCTGAAGGCTGCTTTCTTGCAGGGTGCAACCGTCTTCAATTTACTGTAGATCAGGTAAAAAAGAGCTGCATGCCACACACGGGAATGCTGTAAGGACTTCTGCGTCTTGTTTTAAGAGCCATTTACAGTGCATTACCTATGAGAAATAAGAAAAAAGAAATGGGGAGAAACATAGATAAGATTAGAAGAGGTTCTCTTCCGCTCTCTAGTGTCACTAGAGAGTCTGCGAACTGAAACTACAGCCATACTGTCAAGTTTTTAAACTCGGAGTACCACATTTGCCCGCAAATGTTTCAGTGTTGTGTGTAGGAGTTGAAACCACAGTCTTCACAGATGAATGCGAGTTGATTCAATTTCAAAAACTGAGTCTGAATATTTCCAAACCACAACTGTAACACCTCACAATAAAACTATAAAATATAATGCAGAGATGGTTTATTTCTACGGTGGCACACCAAAATACATCCTGTTAATTTAAGAGCAGGTAAAAACAAAGCAAATACAAAAGTAAAGTATTATTTCACACTGAGAATGTGCAAAGAAAAGGTGTCAAAAATGTATCTAGAGCAAAAAACGTTGAAAAGCTTGTTTATATATTGCCATCAACAGTACGTAAACATACACACAATCACTGTACATCACCTGTAATCTGAATATGAAGTCCTGAACAATAAACGCTGCACTAGTCAAAAAATATCTTTACCTGTAGTTATGCTTCACGTTTCCAGTAAAAGAGCTGCTACATTTAACAAATAATCACAATACTTTCCAGAAAAACAACAAGTTGAAAGCAAAGCACAGATTAAACACAAGATTCCTTTTTGTTTTAAACAACACATTCCACTGTGCACACACCTCCCATTGACTGTTAGAGAGCATAGTGTAACCACAGCTTAGGAGCTTGTATTGCAAATATAACCACAGGAAACTGTATTTCAGCTTTTCAATGAAGCCAAAGCGATGCACAGTTTGTAACCTACATTAACGCCACTGTGTTGACATATGAAAAAATATTGTATTAAAACAAGTTTCTTTTTGACTTCTTGATTTAAGATGTTTTCTTGACCCTTGCATACATCTGTATGGGTGTACCCGGCTGACAGTTGGTTGAACTCAAACAACCTTACACCCTAGTCACCATAATGAGTATGCATGAGGGCTGTTTATAAAAAACCTCCCTGAGCAAGTAACAGAAAAACACATTTCCTTTCTTGGAGACAGCAAACATCCTCTCTGTGTTTTTGCAAACATCTTAAACTTTCTTTTAATAACTGATACGCCACTTTCTAAAAAGAAAAGATAAATAGACCAAGAGGGACTTTTAAATTCAAACAGTTTCACTTGACCTATGACAGTTACTTTGTTCTAATCTTTAATTTTTTATATTTATTATAATCATTTATCATAATTAGCATGAAGGGTTTGTGAGGATGCCAGAAAAAGGAGCAATATTGTGTACAAAGGAGGGGAATCATACGACATGAAGAATGTGAGGCTATGTAATATGTAAAATCTATATTTGAACAATTCACAAATATTTATATACTTCAATATAAGTTCTCTTTGGTCCAGCCACAAAAAAAAAAAAAAAATCACTCTTTGTTCTATTTTCTAAGCATTTGACACCCAAAAGGTGTTATCAGTGATATTCTACCTTAACCACAATCCTTGCTAGTACTTGTTGTTTATTAATATTCAATTCTGTCAAAAGAAAAATCACAGTAATTCCAAATGACAGATCGACTTTCCAAGGTTAAAAAGTTAGGTTTGCAGATGCTTTTCAATTTTGTTCATGAATGAATTTTTAAAGCAGCATATCTGTGCATCTCATTACTCAAAGTTAAGTTTATGTCAAATTTATTCTCTGCTATAATAAACTCTAAACCTGTTCCTCTTGTTACTTCAACTCAGAGTGGAATAAAAAGTAAGAAAGAACAAAGGCAGATGTAAATGAAAATTAATTATGTTTGCAAAGTTTCTATTAAAGCCAAACATCCATCCATCTAGTCTGTCTGTTTGCAAGAATGAGTGTCAACCATTTATGCAGGATTTGACTATCCACACATACAAGACACACCTGTCTTCCTGTGCACGCTGACTGTGATCCTTTCTGAGAATTGGACAGCAGCTCTGAGAGCATTAAGACCACAGGGGGAGGGTGAAGTCTGCACTGACAGACAAACTCACATGGCTGTCTGCAGCACAAAGCCTAACAGATTATCATCTGGATGAGAAAGGAATATAAATTACATGAGAAGCCTGAAAACTGCCTGAACCTGACTTAACATGCAACAAGCTGGTTTATTCTCTTTTTAAACATATGTTTAAAATAAATGTATTGTTTAAATAGAAAACTTTATGAATATATTTAACATTCACTATAGTTCAATATAAAACTAATAAACGGTGCTAAATTGATTGTAGAAAACATAAATAAACTATCTCACAGTATGGTTATGTAATAGAGTAAGATTTTCCCCTACTTATGATTATCAATGATGAGTCATTTCAGAGTTTTACTCTCAGTGAAATTATTCAGCCCTTTGATGTGGGAAGAAGTAGAGCGCACACTTCTCAATATCACTAGTAATTAGTCTATACAATCAACCTGTCAGATCAGGACATGAAACCTATAGGAACGATGATCCTTTGCGACTGCCTTTTTAGTTTGGACATTTTCAAAGATGAACTCTGTTCCCTGACGCAAACAAAGTGCATAAAAGTATTGACTTTGACAGTTCATTTCAATGTAAAGCCTTGCTAATGCGTCGCAAAAAAATGCCTAGAAATCATAGCTTAATCAACAATACACAATTTATAGCCTTCCTAAATCATGTTGCAGAGACATGATGAGAAACCAAAACTTATTTCATATAGGGTAAGCCACAAAGCCAGTCATGTACCGGATAGATGCTACTGTGGCTTAAGATTTGAATGACACAGGATGGGAACGTTACTGCAAAGGCACACTTAAAAAACAACTGATCTAAATGGCGCAGCTCTAATGTGTTTAGCTGAATTGTGACAGTAAAGCAGATGAGACATATGAAGCAGTCAAAATATGTCACGTTTACATCTCATTATGCAGCAGTGCTACTCAAATCCACGCTCCCTCTGAAGTCTAGACTTTAATGAGCTTTCCCTTTCGCAGCTTGTAGCGGACTGTGTGAGGGTTCAAATTCCTTACTCTGTCCAAACTCATAAGACCTTAACCAGCTCACAGTGTGGTGCACTGCAGGGGTGCCCCATGCCTCTGTAGGTATTTGGCCCTCAAGCCCATAATCGGGTCATAGAGCAATACCTAGTGTTTTTGTCTGGTATAAATCATCTGGGGTATCACAGAAAGGTGGAAAAGTATAACCCTGGCCACACCACATATCTCATTATCACACACAAACACGAAGAGTCACTATCAAAATCAAACCTGACAGTAGTCTGAGACAGCTGACGTTTACTACTAGGATATCTCTATTCTAAAAAGGGAAGATAACGAGGCAGCATTCAGCATGTTTAAAAGAAAAATACTCAACCATGACGAACAATTCGAAACTTTCATGGTCCAAATAGTCTGCTATTTCTGTCAAACGAGTTTACAAAGTGCGAAACCCACATTACACAAAATTTTGGGAAGTATGACGAGATAAGCCGAAACACTTATTTTCTGGTTTTACTGTGCTACATCTTGCAGAAGTCAGTCTTTCCAGTTACAAGCATTAGATTAGTCGTTGCAGCATGTATGAAGCAAAGACACGGTAAAAACGAAAAGGTAACTTTTTTTACACCGAACAGCAGTAACATTGTGCAGGCCTGGCTAACTTAGGCTACTTAGCGAGCTAGCAATTCTCTATAGGTACTAACCTGCACACACATGACAAGCTAACTTGGCTACATTAGCTCAAGGTGCAGCAATTGGGTATTTTAGTGCAGCGGAGCTCACCGAGCATTAAAAACGAGCAAATTATCTTGCACAAGTAATACTGTCTAAAGGCTAGTGTTTGTTGACATGCATGAGCTAACAACAAATAAACGGCTTTCACTTTTTTAAAACCTAAACCGCCCTGGTTTTGGCTAACGTCAGTTAGCTTAAAGCTAACATTAACGTCAGATATACAACATTAACGTTACTGTTCATTTCCATACTGCACTTTAATGAGAAAGTGTGACAGCTATCAGACAGACACCAAGCGAGATGAAAAGCCGATGTCACGTTTTGTTATCCATTTATCTTTCTTGTAGTGGAAGATAAAAAGCGCCGCTCTCCTAACAAAACCAAGGCTGCTGTGCTGACAAACCCACTCAACTCGACACTGTCACAAAGTCACTGCTAGCTCGGCTCACGGACACTTCACTCACCGTAGCTTCGGCCACCGGCTCCCGGTGACCTGAGCTCGCTTTTCCCGGCAGCTGTCACCCTTGTCACACACGTAAGTCCGTGAACTCAAGTTATATGGCCACATTTTGTTGTCGGTTTGCTGGCTTACCTCTGTCGAGAGCGACCTCCCTCTTGCGTTCGTGCAATCAGAGTTGCACAGATTCAGGGTTGCACGCGCACTTGTATCTCTCCACATTCGCGGATGTGCATTTAGAAAGAGCAGCGCCAGTGGTCTTTTCGTGCAAAATGCGGGAGATTTGTTTGTTGGCGTGCGCTACGGACTGCGGAGATACCTGCGCACCGGCTTCCTCAGCTCCGCTACGTGGCCCGGCCAAGCTCTCGCGCGTACCACCGCCGTCCCGCGCTCATCCCAGGCATCCAGGCCGCTGTCTGGGCAGGCGCGCGGCGGCGTGTCTGGATCTCCCCTGCGAGCGAGACAGGGCACGGCGCGCGCGCACGTCGAGCTCAAATCCTTGATTGATGAAATAATAATGAGAAGACCCCGAGGACCATTTATCATCCCAAAGGAAGATCCTAAAACTTTAATTATACTGTCTTCCACGAAGTCTCACGCTTTAACGGTTTTAAACTACTTGGAGACAGAATAAACCTCAATCCATGTCTATGTCCAAAGTCCCAGTATTACTGTTTTTTTTACTTATACGTATTTACTTATTTTTTGGTGTTTATGGTTCGATTTAAAGCAGATTTGCAGACTGGTAGTAAAAGTGCAATACTATTCAATATTCATTTAAAAAAAATACCAAGTATATGCCTGAAAATACTCGTCTATTCTCTCTATTTTTAACAGTACTGAATGTGTTGTGACTCATAACACAAATGTAAAAGTAAAGTCCAGATTTGTTTAACAAATCCTCAAAGGTGAAAATTAAGTCAAGAAGAACAAGGGCCAAAGATCTGTTCAGCTAAACAATACGTGCGTAAAGGTGCCTTGTTATCCTACTTACCACCTAGATTTGTTTTTTATGCTAATTTGTTGTGAAATTTTTATTTAATTTTAACCCTTTAATCAAATGACAGACTTTTCTATGTCTAATAATTACACAAAAATAATAGGAAAAGTGGAATAATTACATCATTAGAGTAAATTTAAGAACAATTATCTACATTGTTAATAAGCTACATCTAGAATAATGTTTAATGAAAAATGTTAAATCGTTATTTTCTGGCATTTTATATGAATCCTGCATCTAATGAGCAACTAAAAATTTCAGCTCTTAAGCTCTGGCACATGAAACTGCCACATATAGTGAATACAGTAAATATTTTGATAACCTCAGCATAGTGACCAAGTTGTTTATTACAGCAATATTTTCCCTCACGACTTAAAAAAACAATACAAACCGAATTTATAAAACGGATGAGTTGCATTCATTAATTTCAATCAATGCCTACTAAAACCAATGACATTACTTCCGCTTAACCATTTGAAATTTCTTCCAAACCATCGATTCTTTAAATAAATCATTTAAAAACTCTTAAAGGTAATAATGATACATCCATTCATTTTTGGATCATCATAATGGAGCAGGTACGTTTTAAGATTAAAGAATTAACAGTATGCAAAGCAGCTGTCTACTTTTCTTTTTCATCAGAAAGAGGATTCAGTGAAGCTCCATCCTGTGGTGAGAATGATCACTGCACTCAACAGAAATTTCTCTGTTATCACCTGGAGGTCTTAAGCAAGCGTGACTACTGGGAGGTAGAAAGACACTTTTATTGTTAAACTGAGTGATTTCACAAACTGAAGACTCAGTGATATTTGTGAAGAATGATCCTGTTTTACCCAACAGGCACAGTCCAGTTTATTAGAGGTGTAAATTAGTTTTCATGACATTATTTCCAAGAAAGCAAATATGTCATTTATGTCTAAGTACTGAATTCAAAGAAAAGTCTTTCATTACAGATTTGAATTTACGTAGCTACAGAGCTTGATGAAACTTTCAGGCATGACAAAAACAGAGTAATGGTATTTATCATTCAAAACTCACTGGAACTTTTTTTAAGAAATCACAATTCAATTAGTTGTTTGTCAGGCAGTCCTCTGAACCTGAAATAATGTGACAAACACAAATCTTTAATTTACTACAGTGCCAATTCTTCTCAAAACAAAGTACTATATATATATACTGTATATAGCAATTACTACAGATGGAGGGATTGAACCCTCTACTTCCTTACACACAGGTGGACATGTATCATAAATGTATCCGTCTGAAACTCTCATTCCCATCGTGCTGCTATCAGCAGAGCTTGGCCCAGAGCTGGTTAGAGAAAGAGTGGGAGGAATGTGTGTGAAAGTTGGGAGAGTCTTTGATTAAATCCTCCAACCACCCCTTCCATGGCCCAGGTAACGACTGGCAACAGCAAACATGGGATGAAGTGCTATCACTGGGGCAATTGGAGCAATGTGCCCTGCCCTGAGGGAAGGTAAGTGACGTTGCGGGAACGGGACAGTTGGAAAGCGATGTCCTCAGCTGCCTCTAGCTTACGTAGCTCTACCAGACCATCACCAGCGTCCATTAGAGAGTTGGCAATGAGCAAGGCAGCTTGAGAGTCTCCCTCTGCTGAGATGATGGCAGCCTGCTTCTGTTGCTCGGCCTAAAAAAGGAAGATTATTGTGAGATGAAGTTTTAGAAGCATAAGTAACACAGGAATGACCTGTATGTTAAAAAAATAATACCTTTTCTACAACGAAACGAGCCCTTTCTGCTTCCTGCTGCGCCACCTGCTTCATCTCAACAGCCTCTGTGAATTCCTTGCCAAAGGTCAAGTGTGTCTGAAAGAACAAGAAAAAAACAATTTGTTAATCATGTTAAAATCCACACAAACATTGACCTTACTGTGAGAATTAATCAGTAACTTCATACCAGCGAAACGTCATCCAAGATGAGGCCGAAGGTGGACGCTCTTTCTGTAAGGTCTTCACTGACCTGCCGAGACACAAGCTCTCTCTGGGTGATGAGCTCACCAGCATCAAACCGAGCCTGTGATTAAAAAAAAGACACATAGCACGAGTTCATAGGTCAATTCATCTGCAGTTCATTATAGAAAACAAAAACAACAAAAAAAACACTTTCATCCGCTTATTTGTTGCTGTTCCTTTTCTTAACTAATACTCACAACTACAGCCTTCAAGACCTCTGTGGTGATTGATGGCAGCACCCTTTCATCATAGTCCTCACCAATACTGGTGAAGATGCGTGGTAGCTGGTTTGACACCGGCCGGAATAGGATACGCAATGTGATGTTTACATTCTGCAGATCTGCAGGGACATGATTAAAACATGACTCAGACTGCTTATGTTAGCCTATAGTGAAGAGGTTATTCTTAAGAATCCAACATATGGACAAAAAAACTTTAATTTCTTTGTCAGAGTCAGAAAATGTAGACATATGTAGCTTTGTTGCATCTGGATGGATCCATGTCTCCTTGTATATTTTTGTCCTAATATAAACATTTATTTACTTTTTAACACAAAATGAAATGTATCCTCAAAACATCCTTATAATATACTGATTTGAGTGAAACAAGTCAACGCAGAAGACAAAAGAGCAACAGTTCAGTAGTAATGTACCTTTGCTGCCTGTAATGACAGGCACATTGCGTGGACGAGAGCGGCAATCAAAGACGATAGGTTTCTGTACCCAGGGAATGAGGAAGTGGGTTCCTTCACCGACAACCTCATCTTGGACTCCTCTAAACCTGTCAAATATCACAGCCCGGTGTCCTGCATCAACTGTGGGAAAAAAAAATTGTTTTTGTTAGTCTGACCTGTTTTCTTCCCTTCTTAAACACTAGACAATGTTTTCTGGTGTTTTGAGAGATGCCAACTAAACACACTAGAGACATATTGATAGAAATATAATCACTATATCAATATATTATGCTGGATCTCTAAATCTAAATATAGAATTACACAAATAGAAATTAAAAATATTTAAAACACTGTTAGAATCATTGTAAAAATTGTAAAAAAAAAAACAATGAAGGGTTGAAGTACAGTCTAATGCCCTATAGGATATAGAATGACATACTTGACATATAATGTGTTGTGGTAATTAACACTAAATATGATGTTTATAAGAAGACCATAACCATATAAGAAGGAATATTTTAAGTTTAATTTCAGGGGATATCTTCAGTTCAACAGCTGCAGTTAGAGAACTCAGAATCTGACTTTCTGCACACTGGGCTGCTAAAGTTTTTTTTTTTAGTTGCATTTCCTTTGTCTGTACATGTTTATGTTTTATAATGGCTGCTGGTCTTTATCCAGCTTCAGAAATCCAAAGCATTTCAAAATTATTGGTGTTTTGAAAGCTTGTCTCCAATTGACTTTCTTGGACATGGGACTGAATCACGTTTGCTCATCTTTACCTTTCCGGCAACACTTTTCTTGTTTTGGCTTATCACATGTCGGTGGTCTAATAGAATGATTGTGCAGCAGATTGCACTCGGATGCAGAACACACACATTGTGTCGTTGTTATGCTGTTTTTTTTTCAATTTCACAATTGTTTTATTGTCTACATATACAAGTTATTATAATTGTATAGATTATCTGGTCATATTTTTCTTTTCATCGTCATCAGTTGATCTACGAACCATTATCTAAGACAAAAGAAAGTATCAAACCCAAGTTGCCGGTTATTTTTTTACTGATTCATAGACTAATCGTTTTAGCTCTTCCCGTTTGTTAAGTTTTCAACTGATCAGCACTCACCATTGAACAGGGCAGAGTTTACAACACCTCCACCGATTGCGAGGGCCAACCCCAACTTCCCAATAGACTCAAACAGCTTGGCCATGACAGCAACCTACAGGAGGCAAGAGGTCGAAACAGTCAGTGTAAACAATTTAAGCGTTTGTGACAGTCCGGTTAAATCCCTTCGTTCAAACAGCTCTTAGCCTTGGCCTTGAGCTTTTAGCTTACTAGCTTGCATTAGCCTACCAGCTAGCTGTGAACAGACTCAAGTGACGGGATAAGGTGACCGAGCTCTGTAGCTTAAGAGTTTACAGCATGCACAATATTAAGTATAAAACTTTTAAGAGACGTTCAAATCGTGGTAAAGCTTTTGTAAACCAAACCATAGCACACCGAGCGTCTGTACGCATGTTATCGCTCGCTGGTAGACATGAACAGTAGTGAGTCGTGGCTTACTCAACACTCGTGTACAGCAAACGCTATTTTCAGATAACTAATAAAATATCTCGAGGTCGCTATCTAATGTTGCTATACAAACATTTAATGACATGAACACACTGTGCAGCTTAACTCACCTTACTTTCCCTCAGATGACTATGACCTCCACCGGACACGACGTACAGCACATGAAATATTGTCTCCACAGCGCCTGCGCATTGGATGCAGCAACGTGGTCTGTGATTGGACAAACGACAGACTTCTTCTTCTACGGCTATGGGACTGCGATATTCAATACAATGAAACAATACCACCACCTGCTGTGTTGGGGCACTGGGTGCAAGTGACAGCAAAATCTATAAATTAGTAAATACTAAATACATATGTAAATAAAAAAGTCCTGTTGTAGGTCATTTAAATTAAACCACATAGCTGTGAAAATAGGAGGGTGTGAGAGTTTACTTTAAGAATTAACCAAATGGACAAGAAATGTCAGCCACCAAGTACATATCTTAAAGTAAAAATAGTAAAGTCGCTGTACAGACTTTACAATAAAGTTATTATTATTAAGTTATGTAAGTCTAGATTTAAAACTCTACTTAAATAAAATTCCAAAGCTATACTTAAGTAAAGAAATAGCATATACATGCATTAATGTTGCTCGTAGAAATTTTAATAAAGATTCACATATTTTTATCCTATTTGTTGAATGAGTCGCTAGTGCATATTTCTTATTAATACAAATAATCTGTTTCGGGAAGTGACTACAACTCAAATAAATGTAATGCATGTACGTCCAATGAAAATAATATAATATAATACTATAACCAGTAGTACTTAATATTATTATTATTATTTAATATTAATACCAAAGTCTGCCATTTGGTATGTTGAATCTTCTTCATCATCTTCCTCTTCATATGGCCAGTTATGGTTGCCAGATTTGGGTTGTAGTTCACCGCCAGATAAGAACCCTATATCCGCATTTTTTAGTTCTTTGGGAAACCAGTTTGGGCACATAAACGCACCCACAAAACCTCTATGCATAGAAGTGATAGCGGACGTATGTAGTGTGCGCAACAGGACGACGCGTTACGGCCCCCTCGCGCCGACGCGAGAAATCACACAATAATCTGTAGTTTCACTTTTCTTCTGTCTTGTAAAAAAGTGCGACGGTCTTTGCCGCCCATGAAAACATTTGCAAGGTCAGTAAAGAAATCGTATATATCCAAGCTGTGCTGTGACAGATCGTAATAGTATCGCGCCCTCACAGGATCCGTCGCTCGGCACATTGTCAGTATAGATGTGTTTGATTTTTTTCACTTCCTTGACACAGCTCTACAATGAGGCTTTCCGTCGCGTCTGCTAACATTTCTTTGACATCTTGTAGCACTAAACGCATACTTGCAGACTGGCCAGACCAGAAGAGTTTAGAGTTCTAACAGAATTCATTATAAACATGTAATCTGTCGTTTGTATGTGAAACGCAACATCTAAAAATGTCGTTTCTGCAGTAGTAGGGAAGCAAACTGTAGATGGGACTGATAAAGGAAGAGAAGGGATCATTAGAGCAAAACGGAATTGACCACTTTTAGATTTATATCCATATTGCACAGGACGAGTAAATATTCTAGTAGTTATAATATATACCATAGCATTAATTAAATAAAACTCTCAACGCCCATATACTGAGCGTCACAGGCACTGGCAAAGACACCTTTAAATTTCAGAATAGAAATTATATGCTCGGAATTGAAAAGAAAGTGACTCTCACTGACGATAACAGCTGAAATGGAAATTTTTGAGTATGTTGATGTAGTGAGCTAGTAACCCCCAACAGAGGGTGATATTTTGTCACATGAGTCGCCCTCTCTATTTGCAAGGGTGGGGTCTTTTTATGGTTCCCTGATACGAACATTAAGAGCTTCTCAAAGGGGATTGGATTTCTTTATCATCATGTTGATGTTCATGCTCACTGTTTCTCTTGGATCATGACATTTTTGTGTTGCTGTATTTTTTTTTTCAGTCACTCTCCCTTCACAGCAGTGATTGTCTTTCTTCCAGCAGATGGCAGAGCCGGCCAGGACTGTGAGGGTGAGTGGTCTGCCCACAGACATTGAGGAAGACAGGCTCAAAGACAAGCTATTTATTCACTTTCTGAGAACCAGGAATGGAGGAGGGGAAATAGACTCTGTCACTATTGGCAAGGCAACGCCCGTCTCTGCCCTCATCACCTTCGAGGACAGTGGAGGTCAGTATGGTCACGCTGTGCATGTCTGTGCAAATGAAGTTTAGGGGATGAGGATTATTCTGAATTATTAATCAATTCTGTTACAGAGAAATGTTGGTTGTGAAATGACTATTAACTATTGTCATATGAACTGTAAGAGACAGGTCTTGTGACAAAACATAACATGCTTTATTAACTTTCACACTAAAGACTCCAAAATGTTGTTCAATCATTTGCAAAGTATTAGTAAGTTATTGCACTACATTTACTGCCAACAGTGATTTAAACTGAGCTGGAGTGTTGGCATGCAATTCAGTGTAGTGGCCAATGGTAAAAGCGCTTAGTCAGGATGCTCTCAGACTGATTTCCCTCTGGTAACCCCTTTCTTACAGTGGCACAAAGAGTTATTCAACAGGGTCGGCACATTCTGGAAGTCGATGGGAAGAAGTATAAACTCACTGCAGCGGAGCATCGTGAAAGCCTGCACCCAGACAGGGTATATTTAACTAGAATGTTGGCAAAAATATGAAACACTATATGAAAAATACTGCAACATCAATTAAATCAAGTTTTTCTTGCCTGTCTTTTTCCTTAATTGTAGGTCATCTTAAATTTATCAGCAACTGTTGACTACAGACAGCTCTCAGGAGGATTATTAGACGTGACAACCCTTTGTAAGAGCTGCCCTGATGTCCAGATAAGATATGCTGAAGAGGGATTCTGTACATTGCATGGCACCTACTCCAAAGTTCAGGCTGCCTTGGCACAATTAATTGGTTCTGGAAATCCACAATTAGCAGAAAACAAAGACCCAGACCAACCTGCACCCAGTGGCTCCTTGTCTGCTCAGACAGTACAGAACACCCAGGAATCAGAATATCAGAGCCGGAAACATAAGCAAAGAGAACAAAGAGACAAAGTGGCTACCAACATGCCACCTGATGAGCGCAACTCAAACTCACACAGAGTCCTGACAGCTGGTTATAGCAGAGGAAATGTTGCCCAGACTGACAGGCCAGCTCTCCATGTTCCGGAGCATCCTACCACATCAGAGGAAGACCTCTTACTAATTGTGGATGCAGACATGTTCCAGTATCTGCAGAAACATTGTCGGGAGGAATACCAATTAATCCTTAATAAGTATGGTGTTGAGGTGGTGGATATGACAAACCAGGGGTTGACTACACTGTTTCTGCAGGTTGCAACAGGAGGGTGGGAGGGAGGTCAAGAGATGGAGCGCCTAAAGTGGTCAAGAAAAGCCTTAAGTAGGTTTTACCAGGAGAATGAGACCAAAATCTGTCGAGCTCAGCTCCCTAAGAATATTCTGTCACCTGTGGGAGGATTGCAAAAGGCCATGGAGAACCTAAGTGTCCGACTGCCCAAGCTTCTTCTGAATGATGATGAAATAAATGTTTACATTATTGGGAGCAATAGTGATGTGTCCGAAGCCAAGCGATGCCTTCTCCTGGATTTAAGTGAACTCAGGGGTAAAAAAGATGATGTAGCCAGTCTTCTTAGATTTCCATCATATGAATCAAGTTCATTAAATCCTGCTGATGAAGAGAGAGTGCCCCTCAACATGTCGTCCACTGAAGCTTTTCTGGATGATAGAATAAATCAGATTCTGAGGTCAGAGGAGGAGGAGAGGAGAGCTGAAGGAGCCAGAAGGTATAAACTAGCAGCTAGATTTAAGGATTCAGGACTGGCTCCGTTAGGCACTCGATCAACTGACTTCACCTTACGAGGACTCTCATCTCCAAGTAGACAAACACGTCTTGGGCCAATGCTAGGTTATGATGTATTGTCAGAAAAAGCAGGGAATTCTCCCGAAAGAGTCTCCAGAACATTAGCCCAAAACACCGGACAGGACAATTTGTTTAAAGATTTTGAAACTTCTCCCTCTGGCTCTTTACAGTATAAAACATCTTTGAACTCAAATTTAATGGAAACTCGACCCAAGAGTACAACATCCCTACTTAGCACTACTCAGCCCAGTTTCTCAGGAAGTACTACACTACAACCTGCAGGGTCTGGATCCACCTTGAAGCGAGCCAGTAGTTTCTCAGGAACCCCTCAGCAGAAGGCTCCAGTTAAAGGTCAAAAGAGTAAAGATGACTCTAGAAAATCCACCATCAGTTCAAGGGGCAGTTCCAGCTTTAGCACCCAAACAGGGAGGGATGTCTATTATGGAGAGATTAAAGTTTCCAGGATGCTGTGGAAGCACATAAAAGATGCCTACAGCGCCCGAGTGGATGATCTGACTTCTAATGTCCAGATAAAAGAGAGCCGCCCAGAAGGAGCTGATGTAACTGTCACCATAAAAGGGGCGAATTCATTCAAAGTCAGCTCATGTCAACAAGGTTTACAGAAACTGATTGATTCTGTTAGTGTAGACTTCTCTCTGATGGAGCTGCAATTATCAGAGTTGGGTGTCACTGATCCAGCCGATGAAACTTTAGAGGCTTGTTGTGCTGAAGTGCGTAGCCGCTTCAAGAAGGTTACCATCCAGATTGTGAAGGAGAAGTTATTACTTGTTGGTCCAAAAGAGTTGTGTTGTAAGGTAGCTGCTACACTTTGGGAAGTATTTTCTGGAGATTTGCCCCAAATACCTGAACAACAGGCCTGTAATCCATCTACATTTTCGCAAATGACTAATGTACACTCTAACAGTAATCCTCGAGTGATGCTAGAAACCCAAACAGGAAAAGCTGGTCAGACAGATGGTGGCCAGGAAAGGAGAACAAACTACAGATGTGACTTAAGTGAAACAGAGTTTGCGAATGGATCTGTGAGCAATTCATTAGTGAGAAAAGACCCTGTCATTAAAGAGAAAGTGAAAATTACAGGTACAGTTGAGATTGATGGGCAGAAGACTGAGACAATTGTCAGTCCCCTGACAGCATCTATCCCAAATAATAGTTTACAGCAAGGACAAACAGAAATCCACAACGTCCCAGAGGAATCCAGGTTGACCCAGGCAGATCAAGGGTTCATGTGTGTGTGTGGGCAGAAAGGGACATTGATGAGGAGAACTGAGTGTGGGGTAACTATGTGCTCACATTGCCTGGAAACAGTGCATGCCCAATGCAGAGTTTGTCATGAGTCAATGATGACACCTCAGGGCATCCAGGGCAAAATGAGCTCCTCCAGACTACAAATCAGCATACCAGGTCATAACAAGGACCTTGCTATCAAGATCACCTACTGCATTCCTGATGGTATTCAAGGGGTGAGAATTGTTTTATTTTATTCTATCTTCTAACTGTTGCTGTATCTGATAGATGCACATATTAAGCTTTCATCTTGTTACAGACAGCAATTGATATGGAAAAACAATGGCTTCACAGATTTTAGTGGCTATTGTACCAGTTTTAATAAGAAGTCAGTATATTTTTTATCATTTTTATTGCTTTAATTTTTTTACAGAAAGTAATAACATTGTCAGGTTCTTTATTGCACAGGAGGTAACCATATGTGATTACTTTTTTCTTGAAAATATATGTTTAAATTTAGTGGTGTTTTAGTTGACTCATACAGTATGTCAAGAAGAATTTGGATAAACTTAAGACCCTTCAGATAGGCATACTGAGATCTGTGTTGGACTGGAGAAAATGCTGTGAAATAGTTCGATAATAAATTGTGCTTTTTATAAATTCACCTTTAATGTTACAGAAATTACATTTAAAGTTACTCTTCCCTGAATGTTCGTAATCCACTGTGATCTGTAAGCACCAGGCAGAACATGCTTGTTTTATTGTCAAATGTGATCAATAGTAAAACAGACTACAGTTTGCAAAGTAATGTGCCAATAGTTTATCACATTCAGCTTTAGTAACAGAACTTAATTCACCGGAATTAACAAGAGAGATCATATTTCTCCTACATTAGCTTCTCTCCATTGGCTCCCTGTAAAATCTAGAATGGAGTT
>JAUYWH010000026.1:7843540-7888595 GCA_034779795.1 Ctenopoma multispine
TGTAAAGTGCCCTGAGATGACTTATGTTGTAAATTGGCGCTATATAAATAAAGTTGAATTGAATTGAATTGAACTTAGTTTTTTGGTTAGACGTGGTGATATCTAATAATAACCCCTATGGGGAAATTTTTGGTGGACAGGCTGCCCCCTTGAGGGTAGAGACCTGTTTTTGACTGTGTTCTTTTCTAACATACTAGAAGGGTCACCCATCTCCTGGAAAACCCTTCCAAGGAGGGGTGTTTGAAGCCTACCTCCCTGACTGCGAGAAGGCAAGGAAGCTGGTGCCCAGGCTAGAGAAAGCCTTCAGGCAGGGACTCACCTTCACAGTGACCGGCAAAGAGACAGGGGCGAGGGTCACCTGGGACTGTATCCCACACAAAACCACCCTACACGGAGGCAAATCAGGGTGAGTGAGGCCAGAGGAAATATCTAAGAGAGCTGTAGAATCTAAGGTCACAAACACAAATCCATGTATTTGAGATGAACAGTCTTCTTTTTGTCTCTCTCAGGAGTGGTTACCCAGATTCCACTTTTTTGACACGCTTGTCTGCGGTCTTGACCTCCCATGGTATTGAAGAAGAACTAGCTAGATCTCAATAATAAAAAAGCCGAAGAGGATGACTTATTCTGTAGTTTTATATTTTATGTATTTTATAGTTAGTTGACATTTGCACTGCATTTATGTGTTGAAATATGAAATAGTGAAATACCATATTATATTGCTCTGTTCATGATGTATGAAGAATTTTTTTTTTATACCTCTCAGTGCAGCTATTTTGAGTTAAACCTGTTGGAGTTTGTCTCTTTTTGACATAGATGATGAGAGTGATGCGTTTTTTAAATGACCAATGGGACCAATCACTATTTTCTTTATTATTTCTCATAACAATTTTAGATTTTTAGAGATTTCTTTCTGAACAGCTCTGTTTTGTAAAAATGCATTTTATACTGTATAGTGTGCACAGAACTGTAAAGATAAAAACTGTTTTATGAATAATCTAGTTGAGGATAAACAGGAAAATATTTATGGAACACTGGTAAAAGTTCTGATGTTTTTGACAATGGGCACAGAAATAAAAAAGCACATCTCCTGGCTTTTTTGTTATGCTTTTTTATTAGTCCTGGAAAACATGTAAGGCATATGGTAACATTACACACTGAAGCGTTACAAGCTTTAGAAGCCATGTGGACAACATGGCACCACGCAGTAAACCCAGAGTCAAGCACAGAAGCAGCATCAATTCAAAGGGTTTAAAAAACAAAGTTGTGACAAGAAGAGTGTTTTCAACCAGGAAAAATACAACACAAGGAAGGACGGAGTAGAGGAGCATTAGCTTAGAAGTCAACCTGTTGGGTATGCCTTGTAGGAAATTACCAGTGGTGAGCTCTACCAGGAAGTGTGTAGTGGGGTTGATGTGAAGTGAGTTTCTGAAGCATTCCCAGAGATAGGTTAAGGTGTATCGTGAATGTACCATGACAGCGCCCATGCTGAAGGTCAGGACAGGGAGTCTAGTGGCACAGGGGGCAGTGGATTGGCTTCAGTTGGCAACTTGATACGACTGGAAGAGCATTCTCCTCCCTCACACCACAGCACTACATGATTACTAAACTAGCATGGAAAGAGACAGGGATTTGTACACACACACACACACAGACACACACAGACACACACGCCTTATTTTGTGGTCAGTTAAACATGCATCCTAGTACTGTACATGACAAGCCCAGCCAGGTTGTACTGTCTTAGCATCTCTGCAATGTTGCTGTGATGTTGCTGCAATACAACACCGTGAAAATAACTGCTAAGGAAACAATAGCTGCAGGCAGATTGTTTGGGTTCTCAGTGTGGATGAATGAACACAGTGGCTCTGAATGTGGAAATGACCCACTGACAGAGCCTCAGCGTTTGACTCACAATACTATAAAGCTTACACCAAATATGGACAGTGACAGTTTGTGCAGTGAACTCAGTGAAACATAATGATGTCACCCCAGGGCATCATGTGATGTTTTATTACTAAATGTAAAATGTAGTGTTTTTTGCATGAGGAAAACCGCTGTTTGAAATGACCTGAGAAACCATAGAAAATAGAAAGAAACTGACTGTGAGGGACAGCTACACACGCTAACACAGACAGAGGAGTAGCTCATTGTTTAAGTGCATTTTTCAACCTAAAACTACAAGCATTAAGTATTAATATGAAATCCTAAACTGCAAATGTTCAGAAAATTACCACTTTATTTTTACTTTGAAAAGCTGTTTTTCTTCCATGCATGTCTGAGTTGCTAAGTACTCTTGCATATGTCTGGAATGATGGGAAACCATTTCAAGATGACATACAGTGCTGCTTCACCACGGTGGAAAAGCTTTCGGGCAGAAGGCCAAAGTAGAAAGGAGTGGGCTTGAGTTTAACCGACAGATCCACTTGAACCCCAACCCTAGATATGAAACACTCGTCGCACTGATGGAGTTCATCTCAAAGGCATCTTAGCTCAAAAGTACTAAGAGGAAAATGTTCAAGGAAAAACAAAAAAATTATAATCTGTTTTCCACATGCTGATGAATGCATGCACTTTCAAATTCCAGATGTCAAAGTAATGTTTTATTTGCAATGAATGTGTGTGTGGAGTGAGAAGGGGTGATATGGAGAGGAGTGTTTGCTGGCTACTGCTGGACTGTGACTGTTTCACCAGCCAAGAAGCTCTGTGGATGCAGCACAGGAAAAGAGGAACGACTGTTAAAATCCTTGAGTGAACTGAGATCAGCTGTAAAGCGGAAATGTTGTGTCTGCTGCAGGCCAGGGCCGAGCTATGATCAGCCAAGAGGATGGGGTTTTGTACAGCTGTACTATAGTACTGGGATCTTTGCACAGCTGCATGAAAACATCTGGTCCCTCACTTGCTATACAAGTCATGTGGAAATAAAATAAAGAAATCCGTAGCGAGAAATACCATTTAGCTTTAGATTTGGAGGAATATTTTGATTTCTGCAAATCAATATGTCTTTTGTTGGTGTTTTAAATGCACCATGTGAAGTTCCTTTTCACTGTATTATTATGGTTGTAAACATGTAGGAGAAATCAACCTGTTCAGTTGGACATAAGAATCACATTTTAAAACACAGTGAAAAAGATATAAATACGAAGGGAGGCGCCTCGGATTGAGGTAAGCTGTGTGTGAGAAGAGAGGCACAGGCCTATGCTTGCGCAAGACTGCAACCTATCAAAAACTACAAATTGTGTTAAATCTTTTGCAAACTTCAGCAAAGATAGTGTCAGTAGCACCCATGAGCATATGGGATACAAATCTGACACACAGTGAAGCTTCTTGTATGTTCAATTTTCTTCAAGGTCGACAGAAATGCATCCAAAAACAGAATTGTCTTCATTTTCTTCATATTTTTATGCACTGTTAATATTCAAAGCATTGACAGAGGAATATACATACAATTTGGCACACTTGGTTCAGACCAACAGAAAGACTTTGTCACATTTAAAGGAGTGCAGGTTAGCAGGTCCCCACGTAAAGAGTATGAACTTTGAACTTTAAACCCTTGGATAACAAAACAAAACAAACAAAAAAAAAAAAAAATAAAGGTAAATTAAAATAACACATCAAGTAAAACATCCTTTTTTAAATCTTTTTTTTTTTTTTCTGAAGCGTTTGTTTCTCACATGGCACTCGAAACAGAAGCACCGTCCACAGGTTCACAAAGGGAGCCCAGCAGATTAGAACAGAACACTAACCAGAGGCTAACAGGACACAGTCACTCCCCACACCAGCATGGCGGTCGCACTCCAGCTCAGTTCACTGTAGCCTGCTCCACATTTTACTTCCCACAGTCAAGGATGGATGAATGCTTTGATTTTTGGCCCAGGCAGGGACTAAGAAGCTGAAAATGAGGGGACCTTTACATGAGTATGTGTGTGTGTGTTTCAATATATATGAGTGTGTGCGTGTGTGTGTGCCACCTGTGCTTTCAGTGAGCTTTAGCAGATACACTGGGAGTGGATGATGGGAAACAGGCTGCAAACCTGGAGCCGAATCAAAGCCTGCGTGGGACTGGAGTGTGACTGCCATGCATGTAAGTGCATTAAGATCAGCGAGCAGAGTGCAAAATACTAATACCAACTGTCCTCATAACACATGCCTCTTATCAGACAGGGAGAGAGATAGAATAAGAAGGGGTGTTGGATGAGAGCTACATGATACTGTAGCAGAGTAGTGTGATCAGGAAATGTGGCAGGGGTAGGGGTGGGTGCTTTTAAAACCTGACAAACAACCTGAGGACACACACATCTTTTCACACACAATGGCACACCACACACAGCACATGAGGGAGGCCACTCATGCTAACACAACAACTTTTTTTTTCTTTCTTTTTTTTTTTTTGAACGTTTTGTTTTAGTTTTTTACAAAGTTACTAGTCACCATCTGAGTCTCAACACTGAGGCCGGGCTCACAGGCAGATAGGCAGGTAGATAACGTTTAAGTTCTGAAGCTGACATACGCGAATGATTTATGGTCCACTCGGAGAGATTTGTAATGAAACACTACGGATTATATCTAATAGACCTTTGACATGACACCAGCCAGATGAAACTCACAGTGGCCTATAGGGGGAGCGGTGTGCTGTTTTAGTCAGAATACTGCTAACTGCACACATTGTCAAGACTAGACTTAAATTTCAGACTGGCTTGGGGAAAAAATAGTTTGGTAGAGCAACACCAAATACCTCAAAAGTGATTCACATCCCACTTTCATCATCTGAAATTCTTAATTCATTTTACACCTGAAATACTGGTAAACAGCACTGACTGTTGGCAAATACAGAGTTAGAAAGACAAAGAGAAAGAGAGAGAGAGAGAGAGAAAGAAAAACAGACCACAGTGCCATCTCTTACGAGCCTGACGCCTGTTGCTATGCCGACCATAGAGAGGGAAACAGAAAGAGGAGAGAGAGAGAGAGAGAGAGAGTAGAGTAGAGGAAAGGAGGGGAGGTAAAGTATGGATGCCAGCTTGAATTGAATTCTCCTCTCTCTGGTCAGGGTGATCGGCAGGCGAGCGGCCTGTGAAAGGAGCAGAATGCCATGGAATGCCTCGAGGAGGATCAGAGAGGAAAAAAGCCTGATCCCAAGCAAAAAAAAAAAAAAAAGAGAGACTGGTATTCACCTTCTTAACTTGCTCATTTCAGAAGCTTCACTGTCTCAGCATGACAGTGCCTCTTTCATCACATTCAGAGTGTGTATGTGTGTGTGCATTTGTTGCTTGTTTGAACAGAAACAAATTCACTCTCTTAATTGGCACTACACGCTTCTTGCCAACAGTTGGTCAGCTAGAAAAATCAGTAGCTAGGGGGAAGGAAGCTGAGCAATGATTTCTGCTTCCCTATTCAATACAGCACAGAAAGGCTCATTATTAGGGAAATTCATATTCAGGCAAGAGCAAAACTGCAGCCACTTTAATAACGGCATTGCAATTTGGTGGGAACACATGCACTGTAGAGTGGTTTCCCCTGGTGCAAATGATAACTGATGCTAACTATGTCCAATCAAAGGCCATAATACCCAATGTTAAGCCTCGCAACATTAAGACTATTGTCTGAGCAGTCAAACATCATGATCAAAACCATGATGCAAATATCTCCAAGGGAGGCGGGGCGCATTAACCAATCACAGGCATGTCTGACTCATACTCAGTGACATAACTAAGCATTGGACACTAGGAGACAACGTGTGGGTGGGCGTGGTTCTTTGTTTATCTGCCTGTCTTTGTGCCTTTCTGTGAGTCCGGCCCGTGGATGGGTATGGGGTGATGTGGGAGGTGAGGGCGGACTCAGCACAGTGAGGGAGGGACGGGGAGGTGGCAGGTGGAAGTCAGAGCAGAACAATATAGCACAGTGGGAGTTGAGGTGCGGATGGGCCCGGGGGGTCGAGGGTGGGACCAGAGTGCGGACAGGGATTGTGGTTGTCAAGGAAACAGTAATTTGCCCCAGGCCTGGACCCTGCCCACAATCCTCCATGACTGTCTTGTCACTGTCATTCCCAATAGGAAAAATCTTTTCAGTGATGCAGATGTTTTATCAACCTTGTGAAGCAGAGAAGTACATTTGGAGCTTACAAGGTGTTACAGGTGATTGTATTTTTTTTTCTTTTAGATAAAGGCAAGAAAATGTTTTTGGGGGGGAGTAATGGTGGCTGGAGCCAGGCCTGAGCAATCACTGCCATTGTGGAGTCAACAGATTGATTCCGAAGAGATGAAAGACTGACAGTGGTGTGATCATTTTTGTAATGTCCCCTTCTAAGGCCGTCCAATCATTGCTTACTGTCCATCCCCACCCCATCCCCATCCCCACCCCCACCCCATCCATCTCCATACTTTCTCCCACCCGTCCCCTCCTCCCTCCCACACCACAACCCCTGCTCCCAGGACACAAACTCCCTGCTGGTCTGCTTGACTATCCACCCCCCCTCTCACTTCTCCTCCTTCTTAGGCTCTTCCTTCTTCTCTTCCTCCTTCTTGGGCTCTTCCTTCTTGGGCTCCTCCTTCTTCTTGTCATCCTTCTTCTCCTCCTTCTTGCCATCGTCCTTCTTCTTATCATCCTTTTTCTTGTCCTCCTTCTTCTTGTCCTCTTTCTTGTCCTCCTTCTTAGGCTCCTCCTTCTTCTCCTCCTCGGGCATTGGCTCCGTGGTGAGGATCACTTTGCCGATGTTGTTCCTTTCCTGCATCTTTCTCATGGCATCGCCCACCTGGAGGAGACGAAAGGAGAAAGTTATGTAAGGAGAGATGAAATGAGGGCTACTAAGATTTGAACATTTTTACATGGGTCTTGTTTCTCCTCCACATCACTCCATGTCTCTTGCATTTTGTGCTTCCAGTCTTTTGAAACCAAGATTAGAAGCGGATCTTCCACGAATACACCCATTGGAATATTACTTTAATATGCAGCTTCTGTGAAATTACTTTTGTTTAGACAAGACCTTAATAATCTTTGAAGGGAAATGAGATTGTTGGAGGAGCATACAAGAAGAAGAAGAAACAGAAAGACTAATTAAATAGAGGGGATAACACATATACATACATATACTTGTAATATTATAATTTATAAATTATAAAAATAAAAATACAGTGCTAATTTTTTTAACTATTAAAAGAAAGAAAAATAAGCAAATTCAATAAAAAACATTTCTAGATGTTGGATTTTAAGAATGACTCATTTCAATACCTATTTTAGTAGTTTATTAAAAGTGATATTGTAACACAGGTTAGCCTGATTTAATTTTCTTTTAATTGGGCTTTTTATTGGCAATTCTAGTTTTTAGACTGTGTTTCATTACAAGTGAATTTCCAGGACAGACACATCAATTACTGGATTAAACTGTCAGATGATGCTAATCCATTGTTAATGTCTAAATGTTGTTATTATAGCTAAAACTATCTTTAAAGAACATGTCAAGTCAACAATAATATGGTTGGTTTTTATATTGAAAGGTGAATTTATCATTTTACTTTTGGGGCCAGACACTTTTCTGCTGACAGCCGACCCCCCCACACAAAACATGGAGTGATCCTACAGGCTGTAAGTGATAGCAATGAGAAGACAACCCCAGCCCCACCCTCCTCTTGACCACCGAGCTCTGTCCACTGTCTTCTCCTGTCTCCATCACTCCCTCCTTGCTCCCATCCCCCTGTTCGTGCAAGGCAGGCAGACCACCTAACGACCAATACCACGGCAACAGGGCCATCTCCTAGCAACGTAAAGCCCGGCTGAAACGTGGCCCTGACGATTCAGACACATGGGAAAGAGGGAGAGTGTGGGAGTTTGAAGTGGAGGGGTGGCAGGGTGTGGGGAGAGAGAGAGAGAGCAACTGGTGTCCTTCAGATGAAGAACACGCCTCGCTGAAACTGAAAAGGAGGGAGGAGTAAGTCCGGGAATGATAAGAATCATCTTCGGTGTGAATGAAAGTCACACTGAGAGCGACTGAGGCTCTTTTTAATGACTCCACCCACTTCCACCCTTCACTGTCTAAGATCTGTCAACCTCTCTGACTCGCATCTCGGACTGGAGTGTGCTATTTTCAGCTACAGACATGACCATTATCGTCTTGGGCATCAGTGCAGATGTAGAAGATCACAGGAGGGAGGAAAACGCTAAATTCTAAATATTACCCAAGCACATTTATTGATTAAAGAGAAAAACGAGAGTGACAATGGAGGAAAGGCTGGGATGGATGGGGTCAAGGCATGGCATTTGTACTCGCTTTGTTATAATCAATCAACTATTTGATTAACTATCGCCCTGTAGCTTTTTAATCATCACTGTTCGAAGACATCCACCAACAACTCTACGCACCAAGCAGCACTGAGATATACCTTCATCTCTCCACTGTATCTCCACGCTCTTTTTCACACTTCAGGGCCCCTCCCTAAGACAGACGCACGCGCTGACTAAAGGATGTCGCCATAGCAACAAGAGAGAAAAAGCAAAAAAAAAAAAAAAAAAAAAAAGATGCACTGCGAGGAGGGAGAAGGAGAGACAGAAAGGGAGTCAGTAACCTAAAGACAGAGGGAGAGCGTCTGATAAAGAGCAGGCAGATGGAGAGGCAGAGAAAGAGCGTCAGCTGGCAAAGAAAGACATCGGGTGTTTCTCTCTGGCCACAGCCACACAGGCCAAAATACCGACCAGCTCCGACTCTGACAACAGAAGATGTCAGCCTCTGACTCCTCTTTCTCTCCCTGTTTTTCACACTTTCCCTATTCATATCTGCTAGCAGTGTTAATTTTGTTAACAACAATCTGACTCTGTCTGGCTGAGTGAGTTGTGCTAGAAGTGACACAGAGCTTCTTGTGGACAAACTTTGCTTGATGAATGCGAGTCTTGCTGAACACAGGCCACACCCAGCTCCTGCAGACACTACTATGAAACACACAGACCCACCCGGCTTTCACATTTATTCTGGGGGACTGGGTTGTAAGCACATGGTATTTAAAAAACTCACAAAAAACTCACATGTAATTCAGGTGTAAAAAGACCTATGCCACACTGAATTATGATCATTCGGGTGCACATGGCATTCAAATGAAGATCTTGTTTCAAGTGCTACAGCAAAATATCAGCTCCCTGTATATATCATTATATCCTACAGCCTTAATCTTAAAAACATAAATATCATTTTTAAATAATATAAATAGAATTACGTTTTAGGGCATATAGAGCAGTTAATCAATCCAGACATAATCTAGATAGAAGATAATTCCGTGTCTAAATGGGGAAACTGACCTGTTCAAGATGCCAAGTGGAGTCGATGCGGGGCTTGATCTTTCCCTGCTTGTGAAGATCCAAAATGGTTTCCATGGCCTGGGTGATGAGCTCTGTCTCCCCGTCAAGGTAGCCCAGGTGGAAGCCGCACACAGACTTGTTCCCTTGGATCAGACTGAGCGTGTGGATGGAGAATTGGTGGTACCAGTTCTTGGCCACAGCGATTAGGTTCTTCTTCTGGCCTGCCAGCATATTAGCCGCACCTGACAGAGGAAGAAAAAAAAAAAAGGACCTAAACTTCTACTGCATAGGAAAAAGTCTATAAAGATATAAAAATAATTCACTGATGATGCACTGTTTAGAAGCCAGGTTTATTCTGTAGTATCAAATAATCTGATAATAATCTGCTTTCTCTCTGACCTTACCCACTTTGCCCTCACCTGATCAGCTTCTCTCTCTTATTAAGTAATCAATCTTGTAATTGTATGATTGATTCAATTTGATTCGTTTGATGGTGCCTGAAGATTTGCCACTTCCTCTGTTCAATATCATTATAAAAAAAAGAAATCTAAATGAATTTACTTAAATTTTATGATATTTTATATACCAAGCAATTGTTGACTATAGTAGCATACTGATTAATATTTATTGACAATAACACTGTTGCCCTGTTCGATGCTCCTACTCATTAGTACTGATTTATATTTTTGTTCTGCCTCTCTTCCACTGAACTGTCACGCTCTCATGTACGTCTCCCAGCCTAAAAACCGCTTTAGCACGTGAGCTCTCACTGTCACCACATTCCCTTCCTATCCCCTTGTTCTCTGTCCTTGTCTCTCTCAGGGGAACCAGGGGACACAAAGCTTGCTCTGAGAGAGTAGAGGAACCAAGCCTGCTACACTGAGATACATTCCAGGTTTCGTGTGGATAGAACGCCTATTGTTCTGCCACGCATACTTCTGATACGCTGGAAGAGAAGCAGCCAGCACGGAGGGACTGTGAAGACGGGGCGGGGCTGGTGGGTTCTGTAAGGGTGAGAGAGGGTGAATGGGCAAGGGTGGGGGGCACCATGCTGGGTGGTGGGTTTTTGTGCAACATGCAAAGGCAAGGCCCTGTTCTCCATAGATGCCGACCCCACCCACTGTTGCATGCATGCTGGTTCCAGATTGGCATCGCAACAGAGCGAGCGTAAAGGCCTTCCCACGGATGACACACAGCAAACTGAGGCCATGGAGTCACACTGCCCACCAGGAAGCAACTTTATTCTGCTGCAAATGTGGAAACCCACTACTATTTTATTCACTGCATTAATATTCAAATTATTGCTCTGCTAGGGAGTTTTTGTTCATATTGATTATTATACCAAATGTTTGGATTCTTTAGCAATAAAAAAAAACCATGTATACTTGTACATATACACATCCAGAAATTGTAACCGAGTGTATGATTGACTAGGAATCATAATAAGGAGCTAGTAAGGAATACCCTTTTTTCACAGGCATTTCTGTTAATGGATGCTAGCTTTCTTGGATGCAAGATAAAAGTGATGTTAAACTTTGGGCTTCCTACTATTCACATGGCTGGTTTTAGGTGTTACATAAGATGTGCTGGCGTGACCTAAAAATCCTAGTAAAAATAAAAAATCCGAAGACACAGTTTGGAGGAAAGTGATGCATATGGAGACATTTTTGATATGTATTTGTTAATTTGACTGTGCTGTGCGGATAACTGCTGCAGTTGGTGGAATTGGCAAGAATTCATCCCGACTGATAATTTTAACTTCCCAAAAGAGCTTTCTTATATCTCTGAGGATTCAAATAGAGCTGCAGACATTCTGTGTTTATTACACACAGGAAGAATTTATTTTGACCTACCATAGGTGATAAGTTTGCCCATGGGTTTCAGAAGGTTGTAGGCCTTGTGGGTGTCTGATCCTCCAAGAGGGTCCAGTATTATGTCCAGTCCTGCAGCAGTAGAGAGAAGAAGGAGACAGTTTGAATTCAGAGAGAACAGTCTTGCCAAATCTTCCCAGCAACCCCCTCTGCATGCCAGAGATCACTAGGAGAAGTGAGTGTAGCCAAGTTGTGTCATGTTTGCATGAAGACGAACCCTCACGTACGCCAAGAGAGGAGAGTGTGGTGAGAGCCTATGTTTAATGTTATTTCAATTCTTTTTCCATTGATGAGACGAGAGGGATAAAACATCTCTTCGTCATTGTCCATTCCATTCCACTCCTTGGTGGACAGAATAACAAACCCACGTCTGAACAGATGGTAAAGGATCCAACTATGAAGGCTTCTCTGTGGCTTATTAATGTCTGGCCATGTAAGCTCAGCCTTAATGATGTTTCTTTGTGCCTGAGGGGACTCCTCAAATTGGGCTACCCCTCCTTGCTCTGTTAAACCCTGGTTCTATTGATTGTGGGAGGCTCACAGCAGGATTCTGCCCTGACCACAGCACAGATGAATTGACAGAAAACCATAGACAGAGGGAAAGGTAGCTTCACATTGATCCAGGCTTCTAATTAGATACATTCTGTCTAAAATGTCAGTTCTCGCTCTCTTCCTCTCTGTCTCTGTGATGTCTGTCTCACTCTTTGCTAAAAGGAACAGAAACAGGTTGAAGAGGGGACAATGAAATAAGCCTCCAGCACATTTAGCAGTTTCCATCCTGCTAGAAACTCAGTCGTAGGTGAAAGAAGAAACAGGAAGTGGGTGTTGATTCATTTTGGTAAAAAGTAGTGTTTTCTGTGAGCCCAGAGCCACATAAAACTCTGCAGATACATTATTGACGGTGATGAAAATCCAAACAGTCACTACTTAGTGAAATGAGTTTTCTTACATGCTGTCAGTCTAGTGTCTATGTCAGACAGGAAAAGGAAGGAAAAAAAAATTGGAGAATGTATTGTCGCACTGTCTGCAGTTTGTTCAACGCTGATCAACAAATCCTACAGCTGGACAGTATCGCTTTGCGTCAGTGGCAGTATATTGATCAGGCCTGTCCCATGAAACAACTTCAGTGAAGAACATGCACATTGCCGTGAACCCCAACAGCAAATTAATAGTTTTGATAGTTTAGACTGGGCCAAATATGTAACATTATTTGTAGCTGCAGGTCCATGAACACAAATCTGCATATGTGAAACACTTATCCCAGCGCAGATGGTCAATTTTATCACCTTTGGGACTGATCTTGCGGACTTCCTCCACATAGTCCTTAGTGCGATAGTCAATGGCATGTGTGACTCCACCCTGGCTGATGGTCTCATGCTTGCTGGCTGATGCTGTTCCGAACACAGTCACGTCCTTCACTGTCTTGCACAGCTGGGTAGCTGCGATGCCCACACCACCTGATGGAAGAGGGGAAGTTTTAATATTTGGTCATGATTTATGGAACAAATATACATTTGCAATACATTGAATGCTTGAGTGAAACACAGCTAAAAAGAGCAGCTGTCAAAGACAAGAATTCTCTTTCCAGACTAATTTTCTGGAAGGCAAATGTGATTTGCATTTGCATTGTCACAAACAAGCCAATCAATAACAGCATGGATGTGTTTTGCTCAGGGGTATGTAAATAGTGCATTAAACACAATTACATTATCCCAGCTGGGCTGGGGAGAATAGACACCCACACATAGATGCACAGACACACACACACATCCAACGCTGAAGAAAGTAGCCATTGTAGCTCAAATGGCACATCTAATTTTTTGGTTCCCTTATTCAAGATAACCCGTCTAAAATTCCTCAGGATAAGAAAAAATGTAGCCGTTTTGTTAGGAAAGTAGAGCTGGATGACATTCTATCGCAAATTACATAAACACGGCTCCTTATAACAGTGCCAGCTGAAAACAAAACATGCTACATTGTCCAAGATAAGTTTTAAGGACAAAGTGTTGTGTTTCAGTAGATGTTTTGGGTGTCTGTGTTTGTGTTGTGTGTACATAACTCTGGCAAAAGCTTCAGCCAGTGTTTGTTAAGCCAGCCAGAGCAAGAACTAATAGGTTACTGATAAGCAGTAGCTTGTTTGAAATGGAGGCTGACTAGAGGACTTGAACTGAAAGGCATCTATAAAGGTCACTCATGCCTGACCAAGTAAAGAGCAAATCTTATCTGATCCCACAGTATAAAGCAACACATGCATTTGAATAACATCCATTTTAACGGCATAGCTGGGATGCTGGACAGGTTTGGATTAAGTAAATGATAAAAACACGATTGGCTTGTTTACGTATGCAACTAAAGCCAAATGTTTAAGATAATTAGAAACACAGGAAGATGCACACACACGTGTATGTAAGATTGCCTTTGCACATTTGATTCGATTTGTGCACAAATAACCAAAAAAATCGAGTTTTTGGATGCATCTTTGATTTTAACGTGAATTAATTTAAAAATAATCTTCATTTATCCTTATAAACTGAGATAAGATACATAAATTAATGACTTATACATTTTACAACAGTTGTGTAGATAAACATGCATATTCTCTGTCAGTAGTCACCAGTGTTATTGCATTGTTATTTTATCAGGCAATTTCTTTTACTGTGTTTGGTGCTAAATATAATAATGTCAGCAGTATCATAGATTTGCATTTGTTGTATGGTGAGAATATATATTGCATCAAACTGCAACTCTGCTCTCTTTATAATGGCTAAAATGATTCTGACCAGTGAACCAGTTAAAATGCACAATTTCCTCAACGACATCCTGACAGTTACTCTCCGAGGCTGCATTATCACATAAAACCAGCCCTGACACAGCCCAGAAAAATGACCTGAGATCTAATGATTAGATTTAGGCCAATTCAAGTTATCCTCTTTATTAATCTCTGTCCAGGAATCGCTGTGAGTGAGACTGGAAAATTAAAATTATTTTCAGATTAGATTCATATTTTTGTTAAAAAAAAACACACACTCTTGCTTTTGTTACAAAAATGCTTCCTTCACTCATCCTCAGTTTCAGTGTAAAGATCAGAAATCACTTCATTTCTGGTGTCTTCGTCGGAAAGCTTGGGACCATGTGAGGTGACTGGATCAGTCTGCGTTACTATAATCACACCTGCTGATACTGAGGGGAGAACTGGTGACAAAACAAAATCAGGGCTGTTGCTGTTGCATGTAAGTGTTGCGGCTGCATTATAACAGCACCATCTCTCCCTGTCCTTAGTGAGAAACCAAGTTTGTGTTGCCAAGGAAACCTTGGCCAAATTGCTGCCAATGACTGAACAAAGGGAGCCATTTTGTTTCATTGACTGCTATTGATTTGAGCATAAAGTAGTATTTTGAAGGCAATAATAAGTTCTTCATTAATTTATATTTGATTGACTGTGCCATATTTACTGGGCACTGAGCTGTCATCGTGGACACAGCCACCTGTAAGTTTGTGAATGTGCATGAGTAATGTACAGGCAATTGACAACGGACATACAGTGAAATATAATAGCAAACGTACCCATCAATGTTTTTACGCAAGCAAACACTAAAAGCAAATATGCATCTGTTTGCCATGGGTTACACAAGTACACAAAAAGCTGTTTATGATAAGTAAAACAGAATATTAAAAAAAGGCGGAAAGGTTGCCTGACAGGATGATGCCTCCATTAATCCCACGTATTTACAGCCAGGCACTTACAAACTAATATTTAACTAATGCTACTCTCATAAACACAGTAATTCCCCGTCGGTATCTGCTTCATGAAGTCAGCCAGCAGTGGGAAAACAATCACTGCAGAACTCCCTCTTTATTCTTATCAAATTGGGTTTTTTTTTCTTACTTAAAGAAACAAAAAGCTACTTTCCAATCGAGACATAAATCATTAGCTAGATGACAACAGACCAAAACAAATGTCATTCATATTATCTTTTGTTTTGCAAAAATGTGTTTCCAGTCAAAGAGATGACCCAGAGAGGAAGAAGGTACCTGTTTCAGAAAAACAAACTCCTGATCTCCAATCACAAGACTGCTGAGCTGTGCCAAAAAAACCCTTACCGCACCCCAGACCTCACCTCTCTTCAAAATTCAATACACACAAAGTCTCTCTCTCACTCACACATTCATATATCACCCAAAGAGAACTGCAGTCTTGAACACTTGGAAATGACTACTTGTATCTGCTAATCTTCAAAAATATGCACAATAGATTAAAATATTAACCTTTTATTAACCCAGTGCTTTAGTTGCTGTTGTTGCTTTGGTTCCCTGATATCTAGTTTCTCTCTCCACGTCTACTTTTTTTCTACCAGAATCATGTCTATTGGAAAGGGTCGATTGTGATTTAAGACCATCCACAAACACTTACCCTCTGCCTAGGGAAGAGAAAGCAACTTAAGCGAAATTCTTGCTGCTAATTGCATTTGTTCTGCTCAAGATTCAATTGAATTGTTTACACTTGCAAATTAGGAAACGTCAAAAAAGCGCCCACCTATCTTGTTTCTCTCTCTCTCTCTCTCTCTCTCTCTCTCTCTCTCTCTCTCTCTGCAGAAACAGGATACACAGTAGGATTTTGTCTTTCCCTGAATCCTTACATACTTAAATTTTGGCACAAATTGCTCTTGGCTTCCATAACATGACTGTTAGGAGCGAAGAGGAATTTTCCCCAAAACAGAGTGGAATCCACACTGACACTGAGGCCACTGTTATTGCTCCACACCCAGAGTTCCACTGCAGCAGGGGTGGGTGGGGACATCAGAAATGCTTTTCATAAAAAAATAATAATAATAATAATAATGGGATGGATACCACGTCTGCCTCATCCTGTTCTATCTCTAAATCTCCTTTAAAGCAATGTCCTCATCGTTAGCTCATGTTTAATCTAGGTAATTATCTCACATGTGAGCCAGGCTATGATCTCAGGTGAGAGTCTGGAGACAGGTGGTTGACATACGGCTACTGTCAGAGAGATGACTGGTTCCCTGTCTGTGAGCTGCTGTTTTTTTTATGCGATGTCATCTGCATTTATTTCCACATTTCCTCAAGGACTCTGGGCTTTCTTCATGTGTCGTTAGCTTGTGGTGGTAACAGTTGACGAAGAATGAAATTCAAGTATCCTTTTTAACCCAGCCCGCCGTGTTAGTGTTACAACATCAACAAGCTGAATGAAATAAATGAACATTTTATTGCTACTCTCTGCACATCTTCAAATATGAATCTCGAACAGGAGATGTGGTTAGCTGTTTGTGGACATGTACTCCTGAAATATTACTGTGCATTATGTAACTTAGGTGTTTTTTTTTTTCCGGATGACTTGGTAAGTGTGTGCGCTCACACCGTGGGCTTGAAGAGTGGTTTAATGTGCTCTCTCTGATGGTGAATTTCTCTCTGTGCAGAAGAGAGGAAGCCCATAGTTACTGTGTGAGTGACTAAAAAAAAAACATCCTTTGCTTGTGCGTGAAGGCAGTCTCTGTGATTTCCTGAGT
This sequence comes from Ctenopoma multispine, assembly GCA_034779795.1. Classification (NCBI taxonomy): domain Eukaryota; kingdom Metazoa; phylum Chordata; class Actinopteri; order Anabantiformes; family Anabantidae; genus Ctenopoma; species Ctenopoma multispine. The sequence continues at coordinate 7,860,219 of JAUYWH010000026.1, forward strand.
AAAGATTCTCACATTGCTAACTAGCACAAACAAAAATAAAGCATGAAATGCATCTACACGTTAAGGCGCAAACTATATGTCTAAGATACTTGCTTTCCCTTCATAAACCCGGCTGCAGAATGAAACATGAGCTGGTGCACACTCATCCTGTTATACCACAAATTCCCACATAGACACGCACAAACAGGTGCCCTGACACAGGTTTCACACACACCTGCAGCTGCATGTGGTGGTTAGGGTGGGGGTGGATGGGGTCATTTGTCAACGGCTGCAGTGATGAGAGCGCGAGAGAGCAATGTGATTGGCGGGTTAGGTTGGAGGTTGCCCTAGTTTCAATGCAGTTGCAGTATCAGTGCAGCTGATCTGCCGCGGGCAATGCCAGGCCTGGGGAACACAGAAACGGTTCAACCACGCAGCCCAGACTCCCGCTTAGTGGTCAGACTGAATTAGCATTCTCTAAACTAGGGTAAGACCTCCTGAGCAGACAGACAGGGGGATGAGACGAGGAAACCATTTTCAGTGCACTTCAGACTTTTATCACGAGTCTCAGGAACAATGGATCTATAAAAGCGAGACATGTAATTACACTCGAGTTAATGTTTAAAAAGCAAAAGACTTTGTTAGTTGGTGAATAATGAATGAAAAAATAATGTGGACTAGAGTCTTGTGAGAAATTAAATATGTTATACATTTTATAAATGTACAAAGAAATCTTTATATCTTTCATATTTTTTTTGCAATCATCCTTGTATAAAAACATTTTTGCTGTTCATTTTCCATTCCTATCTGCAATCAGCTGTGTGCTGAGGGCTCATATGCCTGAGGCCCTACTCGCAGGTCTGACAACATTCATGACCATCTACACCAGGACGTACCTCTCATTCCGCAAACCCAGGAGATCCAGCCATCTGTTCCAGCCTTTCTAACAGTGACACGTTTTTCTAAGAATGTGTATGGGTATTTAAAGTCACAAATTCACCTTTAGTGTCAGACCTGGCTATAAGTTACGAACTGAGATGTTCATTTTCTGCATAGACAATGCTAAATGTACACCAGATGGGCATCTCCATAAGAAAATATGCAATTCTTTGATATTTGGAAGTTGGTGAAAAGTCACATAAAAATGTCAGTAATAATAATTTTGATAAGAAACATCCAAACAACTGGAAAATTGTGAGTGACTTCATCCAAACAACTGGAAAATTGTGAGTGACTTCGCTGTCTATAGCACCTTTGCTGCTTGCTATTAGAGTGGTGAAGCATCTGGAATTTACAATACCTCAAAATTTGCAACTGGCTTTGAGCCATCTGTCATACTAAATAGAAAAAAACATGATTTTTAAGAAAGAGGGATAAAATATAACATAACATTTACTTATAGTATAACATTATCCTGGAGAGTCCCTTGTTTTGATGTTGAACACTCAACAATGAGGATATAATTAAAAGAAAACCATGAAGCAGGAATTCACAACAGGAAAAATTACTTCCAGAACCAGCGGCTCAGCCCTATAGATTAACAAGGATTTAACTCCTCAGCTGTGACTGTTCTAACTCAAGTTTGTCTTGCACTCGCATGCAGCACCTGGAAGCCCCTCACATCAAGTTCCAGATAATCCCATAAACTGGCACAAGAAACGGCAATAAAAAATGTATGGAAGCCACCAATTGGCAGGTTGGGAAAATAAAATGTTTAATAATCGCCTTAAATTGGATTAAAGACGTGTGGACTCTAAAGCATAAACCTCAAATACACTGCTGGGGAATTACGGGGAGATGATTTATAATATATATCATTTACAACATAAAACACATCACAGTGCTTTTAGTGAGTATATAGACTCTGGTTAGTGCAAAAATGTCACAATCCGGCTGAGGCCAAGAAGCAGAATAATCAGAATTCATATTATGCATTCCACATCTGCAACACAATGCGTGGCACTTGACGCTGGCCTGCAGTCACTCAAGATCTCATAAATAAAACAGAAGTGGACATCATCGTTGGAAGCAGTGGAGCCCCATATGTATGCAGGAATGTGCAGTGTGGGTGTGGTGTTGGGTGGCTGGCCAGAGTTCATAAACATTAGGACCAGTTCAGGGAGAGGTCAGAGGAAAGGCTGTTGGCTGGGCACAGTGGAAGACCCATGAGATATATCCAAATGTCGCTCAACTGCAACCCCCGCCCAAGCCCTCAAGGGAAAACAAAAGGGGAAACATGCGTCCGTTCCCCGATGACGATGACTAGAGCACGGATATGGCGAGGTCACACTGAGAGAGAGCAGAGGGTTGGGGGAGAGAGGAGGAAAACGGAGGATGCAGATGTGCGGTGCGACGGAGAGGAGAGGCACGCTGGGAGGAAATACAACAAGCTATTGTTTGGAGAGTGGGGACAGGAGCAGACCCACGAGACAGCTGAGGACTAATCACCAGAGTTAACTTCTACACATATATATATACACACATAAAAATATGACTGACAGATACGATTCAGGAATTCTGTACTGATCCCACAGGATAAAGGTCATCCCACTTTTGAGAAAATTGTTTTGATGAGATGAGTTGATGTGACATTACCTGACTGTGTGGAACAATGGGGAGGCAAATGGGCAAAAAGCAAAAGGATAGATACCCATCATTCCTCTGCTAAGGTCCTCACTAAAGGGTGTCACTGTTTCTTTCATACATTATCATTCGAGAACATTTAAGATCATGATGACTATCCATCACTCCAGTACAAAAGTTCTACACTTTACCTAAAGCTTAGGTACAATTAATACCCAGTTTGATATTTTCAGAAATACTCTGGGTTAAATTAAGGACTTAAGATAGAGGCTTGTAAAGCCCTCTGAGAACTCTAAAACTAGCACAAAAAACTGTACTACTAGATTAAGAATTATTCTACACATCTTGACAGAAACTGAAAAGACGATGACAGCATAAGAAATTTATTTCAATAATTAAATTAATTAAGAAATTAGAATAAAATTTCATGGGCTCTGGGGACAAAATAATCTAAAAGCAATCGAAAGGAGGCTGATTATATTTCTAAATTGATTAAATCAGTGACTTATGTCCTTATTATGAGAATAAACAGGTCAACCTTGAGGCTGGCAACTGAGGTTGATCTCCTCAAGCGTTTACTAGAAAGATGTACTGATGAAAAGATTTATGACAGCACAAGAAAAAAATAGCTCTTCAACCAAAGAGTCGACAGCTACTATGATAAGAAGCTGTTAGTAAAAAACAGCTTGCAATAAAAATCAGATTGGTTTTAATGGTAATTACCTAACCATACCCTGTGACTGATGGTGAAAACAAATCACTGTCTTGTGTACCACTGCTACTTCTTGGCTGTGCAAACAGGCTGAGTTAATCTCATGCAAAAGCTCACCATTTTATATTTTTGCTCAACATAAACTGATCTAAAGGGAATGCAGTTTTGCGAGGGCTTGTCTGGCGCACAAAATCGATCACTGTGGCTGGTGATTAAACTTCATATGCAATCATTAGTTGCAACGTATTGTGAGACACTCTGACGGGGCAAAGTAAAACCATTCATAATACTATGGCAGAATTGAGTAGCACTACAATACTGTTTCACAATCTAAATAAAAAAACAACAACATTTGTTCAATATTTTTGGAAAACAAAGTGAAACAATGAATTTTAACTAAGGCTTCAGTAGGGGTGTTCCACATCTTCAAGTGATGCAGTGATGCATTAGGATTGTAAAAAGACTTCCAGTGTGGGAATATATTCAGTAAAATTAAGTCAGTATTAAAAAACTATCAGACTTAAGAAGGCTGACAGGTACAGGCACACACAATCACAATGTTTCTCTCTGTTTCTGGTCCTGTCACAGCAGATACGTTTGATACCTAATCAGACACACTCGCCACTCACAGCACCACATGAGCTTTGCTGTCCCATGATGCAGGGGAATGGTGTTAAGAAGCATCTCACTCAGTAACACCTTTTCTTTGAAAGGTACTACTGATACTATCTATAATACCCTCAGCTAGAGATTTAAAAGAATGGGTTCACATCTCTCAGAAAGGGTTGCAAGATACAGAAAAGCTTTAAACATTTGAAGAGAGCGGTGCTGTAGAGCATACAGCATAACACTTATTTACATACCGCACGCAAAGTATGACAGAGTGCAGGAAAGCAGACTGTTAAGCAAATGTTTTTGTCAAAGCCTCAGCAATGTGCTTCTACAATCCTGATGTCCAGGCAGCTGGCGAGCCAAGACTGGCAGCCTGCCCCGGCAAACCAGAGACGCCGCCTCGACCAAACCAACGGGGAAAAGTGTTTTATGCCACACTTCCACTATTACTGTTCCTCCTATAGCAAACACAGTCTACACAGAAAAAAAAAACTGTGTGGTCAGAGGGATGAGTGACATCAGCTTGATGATATGGTATACACAAACATTCGAGATTCCTCTGTGACCACAAGTCCCACAACTATGAGTCTTTTAGCTGTCATTCAGCTTTGGGGAAACTACAGACTCGTGTTACTCTTACAAATCCATCCATTTTTCAGAGCTATTGTGTTATTGTAATAACACCATGGGATACATGCACATGGGTGGGCAGCCTCTCAGCCTATTGTTGCCTCCCAGAGAGAAAACAGGCTCAGGTTTCATTATGTGCTGAACGCCGCTGAGACATTTACACTCACACACTGTCCCAAGTGCTGAGAGGGATGCCTTTCGAACTCGCTTTGTAAATAAGGAGGAAAAGTGAAAGTTGTACACTGACACATAGTGAGAATGAACAATTTCTTTTGGCTAATGTGCTCTCATATTCTCCAGCCGGCCCCATTGTGTAAACACAGCAAAATCGAATTCTCTGAGACTGCATCACACCCCAAAACAGGTGCTCTTACTCCCTCAATGTCCATCTTTCTCCCACCCAATCGCTCTGAACTTTGGCCTTACAGCGCAGGTGACAGGTGCTCCAGTTTTAGTGCAGCGCTGGAGAGTGCACTCACTAAACCATATCTCATCAGAGACGGGACCTTGTACTAGCGGGGCCATCTCCAGCAGCCATAATTCATACAGATAAGAAATGCATAAATACGAGGTGTAGAGGTGGAAGATTAGGTGCAGCGTTGTAAACGTTAAAGAGTGTTTCCCTAACAATATGATTCAGTCCTGCAGAGGATTTCAAAATGTATGCACAGTGTCTGAATGTGTTTCAGTTGCTGATTACGACGTAAAAGTCAGTCACTGAGCTATTCATAACTGCAAACAAAGGTTTGTTTTAGTGCGTGATTTAATCATTAATCAGTTCAATCAACGATGAAATTAATGACCTTTCGCAGAGACTGACATAAAATCTAAGGTTTTATGTGTGATCTATGTGCATGTCTGCTACACTTCTCTGACTTTCACTCAGCACCTGCAGCAGCATGGACGAGGACGCTCTGGCTAGGCCGCAGGTTGCCAAAATCAAACAGCATCATATAGGCGGTGATATAGTTGACAGGAAGGGCCGCCGCCTCCTCGAAGCTCATGCCCTCCGGGATGAGGAAGGTGTGGCTCGCTGGCACCGCCGCCACCTCCTGCCAGAGCCCAAAGCGATTGAGCACCATCACCTTATCACCGACCTAGAACAAAAAAAGCACAAGAAGACACTGGCTGTAAAGAAGATGAAACGAAGGGATCTCATGCTATTTCCAGTTAATTAAAACAATGCACCGTATGCTAATGTAGTGTTCTGCAGTTGCCAGGGGCATGTGGACATATGAAGAAAGTAGATAAATTAATTTGGTAAAGAGACATTTTGAAATTTTAATTATATTTCAATTTGAATTAGTGAAAACACCACCAGCAGATATATCTACCATAAAAGAGACAGGCGAGGCAGGTTTAGACAGCTTATTATTTTTTACTCTTTGGTTAATATTTAAATCTGTTTGATGATCTGAATAATTTAAGTGTGATAAACATGCAAAAGCATTAATCAAGCTTTAACAGGATCCGTGGCAGTTCAGTACCCCGAGAGGTTTTACCACTAGTGCCTGATGTGGTTTTAAACGTCCTGTCATCTGCAGCCTCATCGCTTCTTTGGCGCAGTGGGAATGATGCAAGCTGTGTAGAAGGACTTGTAAGAGTGCGTTTTATTGTTTTGCTTACAATGGTAAACATGCAGGCACCGTGTCCACCAAGCCTCAAAGAGGAAACAAGGAAATCAACCTTAGCAGAGTAATAATACGACTGGCAACTAAGGCCACATTGACTTATAAAAATTCTTTGGGTTTGATGTTTAACTCTTAGGTTTATGACAATAAAGTTATGTTATAGGTAAGTGAAACAGAGAAAGAAAAGAAAATATTTAAAGTACTACATCTAAACAAAAAGCCCTGGTACTGTGTTAAATATGTACTATTTTCTTCTTTGACTATAGTGGAAATGTCAGAAATGCTCTTTAGATGATACAATATGTGATTATAAGTTAACATTTTAGCATTTAATCATCTAGAACCACTGACAGCGACAAACCCACAAAATGTGCTGCAGGTGCCGATCAACATATTTTCTGCTCTCAAATTCATCCTTATCAAAGCAGGATCCCCTGATTCAAAAACTGTATCTTTCCAGAAGAATAAGCCTCCATCTAAACTTCCCCCTGCACCGTCACTAACCAATCAGCAGAGTCCACTCGAGGGAAACAGGAAACAGAGACAACTTCAGAATTATAACTCTCTTCCTGTTTTCTTCCTCCCCCTTATCCACCCCCAACGACACAGCCCTCACCCCCCATTTCCATTCTCCTCACTTTTTCTCTTCCCTTCTTTCTCTTTTACTTCCTGACCCTTTTTCCTCTTACAACTTTAGAACGTCTTCCTTCCCCTTCTCCAGTTCCCGTCTCATCCTGTCTGTGTCTCAGTCTCGCCGTTTTCTTTGACACACTCTCTTTCATCCCTATTTCTCCAACCTCCACTGTCTCATCCTGTCTTTACCGTCTTCTTTCTCTTGCAAGGAGCGTCCAGTATCCCCTCTTTCTCATCAGTGACACAGGACAATGGACCCCATCTTCTTCCCTGGCTTCTCTTGACTCATCAGAGTCCATGCCAGATTCTTCCCCATGGCTGAGCAAAAGACAAGCTCTCTCCTCCTGGGAACAAACCCTCTCCACCGGGGCCTCTCTAATGGTCTGGAGGGAGCCATGCGCCTCACTGTGTATCCACTCCAATTAGAGATCTCTCTCTCTCTCTCTCTCTCTTTTCATGCCCGCATCTTTCTGTCTGAGGCCGAGTCATTTGGTTTACTTTCAAAGTACAATTTCACTTTTTCACCACGGGCTACTTCACTGTCCTTCCCTTTGTTAATGAAGCTAATTCGCTCCATCCCGTCTCCACCTCTCATTCTTCTTCTGCTCTTGGAGTCCTTGAATTCATCAACCTTGCTGGTTTAATTGGAGGTACAGCGAGGCACAAATCGATAAGACAGAGGAGTTCAGGCTTTTACAGGAAACACACAAACATGACTCACACATCAAATTCAAATTCATCTGCAGCTATTCTTCTGTGCCCACGTAGAAGCATGTGAGTTACTGTCAGTCACACAGAAACTGGTTTGGAACATTCAAGGCCAAGTAAACCAGCCTTGTGACACTTCTGTTACAACATATTCACAGTGTGACACACACACACACACACACACGCACACTTCTTGAGTTTCCTTTCTCAGTCTTCATGCCACTGCATCAAATGTAGTCACAATTGAGGTGAGAGTGCGGGGGCGCTGAACAAAGACACTTCCAGTTAACTGTATATGAATGGATTTAATCAGATGGTGATTCAATTTTAGGGTATGCAGGCGAGTCAGCTGCTTCATGGCTTGGAGCTTTGATGATCTCAGCAAAAAAAAAAAAAATATGTGTATAAAAAAAAAAAGGATGAACAAAATTCCTGATACAGAGTCAGGTTGAGAGAGAAGATGAAGGTTAGATGTAACACCCACACAGCCTGCATGGCTCCTGTAAATGTAATTAAAAGGAAACATAATATCTCCCTGGTATCAGCTTAAGTGTTCTTGTGCTTTAACACACAGTTTGCATGAATGTAAGATATCGTCCACGCCCTGCTTCCATATAGCTACTGCGACGACAGCACGTCTGATTATGCAAATCCCCCATTACATGCTAACAAAATATGATTACCACACTGTAATATTTATCTTGCTTTTATAGCTCAATTATTTTTGGAAGAATTGATGCAACTTTTAATCTCAGAACTCACACGGAAAAGAAAACACAATCTGAATGACCTTTACCTGGTCGTTTATGACCAACTGTCAGGAAGCCATGTGAAATGCAAGCTCTAAATCTAGTGATCTCAGTGAAAGGGACGTGTAGGATGGAAGAGCAGGACAGAAAGGCAGGTTCAGATGTTCTGAAGGACAGACTGGTATAAAAGAGGAGAAGAACAGTGAACAGCGTGAACGCACGAAAGAGGGATTCACTGTCAGTACAACTGACAGAGGAAGAATTGTACAAAGGGAAAGAGAGATAGAGGGAAGGAAAGAGGGATGGAGGAAATACCAGACTGACAATGTGGGCCAGAGGGAGGTAATTGAGAACATATGCTCACCAAAAGTCACCAAGAGCGAGCATGAAAAATGATAAAAATGCAGGTCCAGAAAAAAAGTGCTGATGTTTCTTGTCAGGGGAGCTTCAGTGTGATTTGTGATATGTTCCCCTTGGTCCCTCGCTTACTCACCGTTACACTTCTTCCCTGCTCTCCCTCATAGGTCATTTTGGGTGAGTTCACTCTAGTATTACTTCGCTCAACTTTACTGTCCCTCCAAAGGACACTTTTTTTGCAGCAGTTATTGAAATACGACGTGAGGCGTGCAGCGCATAATAAATACAAATCTGCACCTTTTATTTGATAAAAGCCTCCCAAACGCCTCTTATGTCTGTGAGGAAACCCAGGCACTATCAAAAGATTAAATACAAATCAATTCCTCTTTACTTAACCACAGTTGTTTATGTTTATGCATTATCCAATTAAATGGCAGAACCTTTATTCGCAGCTCCCTGTATGTGGATCAACCAGTCAGCCTTTGTGTGAGGGGGAACAGACACACACACAGGCAGACTGATATGCGAGAAGTGAGTGATGAGCCTCAGAGAAATCCTGTGCCATCGGTGGTCAGCACATTCCCTCTGAGTTAGCTGCCAAAAGACCTCAGAGATCTCCATCCATTAGGAAGAGTGGCTTTTAATTCTATAAGCTATAAGGTCTGCAAGGAGACGTGGGAGTGTGAGGCCCTGACGACAAGCTGCGTTCGCGCATGTGCGTGTGACCTTTAAATCCAATCTACATCACTGACAATGTGGAAAGAAGCTATAAAGTAACACAAGGGTCCTAACCGATGTATCCTGCCTGTTATTGACTGACCCATCTCCAATCATATTGCTGTTACCGTGCGTAGATTCTCCATCCACACCGGCTCACACTTGACAGACAAATGTGCCACTCCCATCCACGCGCACTGATTGTGTCCTCGCATCACACAGGGTTATCCGCAGATTTAAACTGGCTGATGTGAGATTAAAAAAAAAAAAAAAAAATGGTGCTCGTACAACAATCAGCGTGAGTCATCACTAGCTGATGTGTAACAGTTTGGCTCGGTAGTTTGAACAGAGGCGTTACCGTGGTGATGCCATGCAGCCGGCAGACAGACATACAGCTCTGTGATTCATCGATGTTAGAGGGCGACAAATAATCCGCTCTCACTCACCACGTCGTTCCTCGTGTTTGAACATCACTAGCAGTCATTTTACATGTTTGACAGAGTATGGGTCTGAACTTTAATCGCGATATACTGATGACTGTAAATATTTTCTGAACACAACAGAGGCGACAGCCACTCTGTTGACAAAGAAGGCGAGTGGTCCCATTTATCACATCACACCACGCCGTCTGTTGCGATGCGCCTCGCCCTTTCCGCACGGTGCGTCTGTGCGCCACCGTCGATCCCGGTAACAAAAGGCGTCGGTGACGCCGCTCTCCGCCACCGGTGTCAAGCGAGACTTATTTATAACTGTGGCTAGACAAAAATTTTCAAAATAAAGTCCCTCAGCAATTAGCATTTGGAGGTTAGAGAAAGTTTTTCGTTTATCACAACATTATTTCTACTGTTAGATTTAGAGCCATTAAGGCCTAAGTATAGAAATATATAACTGCAGCTAATTTAGCACGTGCTGTGAGCTTCAACATTTTTGCTGCCATCGTTCCTTCTTGCGCGCTGGTTTTCATGCGTACGTTTTCATATTGACTCCTCCCCCCCCCCCCCCCCTTCAACAGGACAAAGAAAACTCTTTAATTTTGAAACCTGGACGGCTTCATTTCCGGTCTTACCGTTGCTAACTCAGGCTAGCTTGACAGCGCTCACGTTGCCATTGGCGCACATCAAAGCGCCGTGAAGGGTAGGTGCAGCCTGGGAGGATTGGATCTTCCAGTTTTGCACGCGATTAATCAAAACTTTAGACTTTAAAACACAGGTTTTGTAAGAACATGGAATTCATCTTTGTCTCAGTAACTATTTTGCGTCTCACACGAAGTTGCTCATTGGTGCACAGAGGCAGCACAGTTTGAAAACCGAGGAGATAAGAGAGGGGCGACGCCTGCTGCTGGTTTCATTGTAGTCAACTCGTTTCGTTTTCACACTTTCAACATTTCTTTTCACAGAAACACAGTGCAACATAAATACACTAACAAGGGTTAATGCTTCCTACTTTAACACAACAAGTGCTTGTCTCTTTTTTACGCACGAGAAAACGAACGGATGAGCACTCAAAACAGATCCATCCTAAACCAGGCAGTTTTAAGTATTAATGCATTTATGTTTTGATTGTCTGCCCTTAAAGCCTACGAGCATTAAATTAATTCAACTAGCGTTTCATACTTTAGGAGTGTGCAGCGCTGTCGCCACTGCCTCAGCAGCGAGCAAAGCCCGACACGCCCATGTCCAGATGTAACTGTTCAGCACCAAACGAAGTGAGACCAGCACTTAAACAATAAACATGCACATGAAGATGATACATCCTGAGACGATTAAGTGGCACGAAAAAGAAAAAGAAAAAAGCAGAGAGAGAGCTTTCTTACTTTTCTGTCTGTCACTTCTTCCCCAACAGCCTCCACCACCCCAGAACACTCCATTCCCGGGGTGACCGGCGGGGACGGCAGTCGGTCGTACAGCCCCTGTCGAGCCATCAGGTCTGCGAAGTTCAGTCCGCAAGCCTTGACCCGCACCAGGACCTCGCCAGCCTTGAGCGCCGGCTTGCCCTTCTTCACCTGCAGCTTAACTTTATCATAACCCCCGTAGCCGGTGAGCACAAGAGCGCGGTAGGTGAAGGTCTCCTCTTCGGGGACCTTCTCGGTCGTCGCCGCGGGGGAAGCCGCTGCTTCGGCGGCGCCTGAGGGTGCGGACTCCGTCTTGGGAGACTCAGTTTTGGGCTCCTCGGCGGGTTTGGTCTCTTGCTTCTGGTCCACGGCGTTTTGCTGCTGGGCAGGTGCGTCCTCTCCAGACATTGTGCAGGGTGCTCTGAGACTGTGATGCGTTTAGGGGAAAATACTTGGAGGTTTTTCACTCGCTGCTGATGCTTGCTTTGCAAATAAAAGAAAACGCGAAAGTCAGACCTTATTGTCAGCAGTCTTACACGGAGACACAAACCCAAGTGGGCTGATCAGTGGCCAGTAGCTGTCAACGGCGCGCTCTGACACAGAGTGTGGGACGAGACAGAGGCTGGCTGGAAAATACGGAGAGCTGATGAAACCCGGGGATTGGTCTGAGTGATTGAGTGGGTTTGGCTCTTCGGTAGGGCTATAAGATAAGGATATATTGCATCAAGCAGAGAGTTCATTTGGAAGAAAAAAAATGTCTAAAAGGCAAATGAAGTGGAAGCCGAAGGCAGCCAAAATCTAATCTAGACAGTTCCAGTTCCAGTTGCAGTTACATAGCCTAAGAGCAAAACGTGGCATGGCACATAAGGAACGCTTGTTCATGGAAGGTGATTTTAGATTTGATCACATCTTAATGTAAAAAATCAATCACTGTAAACAGTAGCCTATTGTATATTGATTTTTCATTTTGTGGCTGTTTCTAATCTTTAGGACACAGGACACTTTTCTCCCTCAGATGTAGAAGTCATTGGTACAGTTAATGACTTAATATTTATTTTCAGCAAGCATTAGCTTTTTTTTCCTGTCTGTTTACTGCTGCATGTTTAACAGTGAGGTTTGTGGTGCTGGAACAGGAGGAAATGTCTGTTTATACTGCCTATTCTACAGTAGGATTTGCAGGAACTTTGGGCTTGTGCATGGCTCATTGTTGTAACTTCCTCGCAAAGGCAGCTCAGAAAAATATTAGCTTGTTTTGAGGTCACGCCAGTTTTTGATTAAACAATATAACCTGCTTTTTATTATTCGGTTTCAGCGTGTGGAGCCAAAGCCACAGGCCGGGATGACCTCTCAGTCAACAGCTAGTACACGTGGGGCAGGGTCACTCATAAAATTCAGTAAGGAGTAAGTGTTAGAGGCTTGTTTGAAAGAAACAAACACAACACACACTTCTTTTTGTGATCATAGAAACTGTATCCATTATATTTGTCACCAAACATAACCAGTATTCACATTTGTCTTCAAAGCTGAGGGACCAACACCAGTGTCCATTCAGAGATGTGACCACAGGAGGAGTGGTGAGACACCTTGTGGCCATAAAGTGCCACTCAGCATTTTTGAAAACCAAAGTCAGCAATGTCCCAATCAATAACCCACAGGGTTTTAATGATGTAGGCTGCCGGCCTTATTGATCTGCCACTTTGACACAAGCTACCTTTTACAGGACAGATTGTCTGTTCCTCCTCGATAACCGCGCTGAGCCACTCTGCCTAGACATCAGCGATCTGTGGGCACTTGTAGAGTGGCTCTTCATGCTCATTAGCTCTGACAGGGCTGGTATGGTAACGTACCAGCAAGGTGCAGTCAGGACCGTGACTTGAACTGCAGGCTGGAGTCTGACAAAAGGATTAGAGGAGAAGACACATACTGTAAAAGCTTTCTATATTTGTTTCACTGTGGGGCCATCACAGGAAATGGCAATGGTTAAATAAACACAGGAAAAGGAGGAAGGGACAGAGAAGAACTTCAGCACCTGGTTTGGAGATTTCCTCGATTGTCTAAGTAGGTTACTGAATGCAAAATGTTGCTCAGTGGTGTAATTGGGTCTGGATAAAATACTGTGTCACCAGGGAGTCTGGACGGTCTCTGAGGATATGTGTGGCTCAACTACAAAGATCTATTTTCATTTCCACTGACACTCCCCAATACTGGGCTTTACAACACATAGAAAAAGGAATAAAGACAAACCGTGCACACATGTTTGTTTTTATCAGGAGTTATTACTGCAGATGTAAGAAATATTACTATGTTCACATTTGTTGACTGTCGTGACTTCACTGCATGTTACTGAAAGTAGTCAGTTACCTTAAGCCGGCCTAACTGATTAATACACAGAAGTAAATGTTATTAATTTATGGCAATAATCAAAATGTTCAGTGTTGCTTTCTTGTTAAACCAGTGCTCTCCAGCATTTCTGTCTTATAATCCGTGTTACATATTTTTGTTGGTTTATGGGTTGCCATATGTAGATATTAAATTAAAATGCTGATTTTGGAGAAAGTGATGTTTAATTGCCAACGAAGTGCAGGATTGTTCAGTTCTGCTTGGTTTACAGTAACAGTTTACAGAAACTGAGAATTTAGGAACCAGAAGTCACTACAAACAACTTCCCGGCCAATTCAGCCACTGTTCCATTTACTCTGCTGTTAAATAATGCGGCGCTGGCATCTCTGATCTATTAATGCACAAGTGTAATGAGTTCAGCAGCTGAGTAGCACATCCATCAAAGTCTCTCTTAGCACAAAACAGTTCAGCACAATCATACTGATATGCAGAAAATTGTAAAACAGATCACTACACCCACTTGCTGGCAGGTGTAGCAGGCTGTGTTTAACAGTCAGCAAGCTGAGAGTGACTGTAATCCACCTACAATTTACTCTATGTGTTTATGTAAACGTAAATGCTTTTCTAAATATATGGAGTGGGATTTGGCCTGTGGAGAATGTCCCCGTGTCCAACACTGTCTCCTTGTGCGACATGTCCCACATGTTCAGCTATTTGAACAGTCCGGTGTCCTTAACAAGAACACTAAGTCAACAGAGTTGTGACGTGTAATCACAGCAAACATTTCTAATGGATTTAAAAACACGAAGGTGAACTCTTGTGGGTTCCTATGGCTAAAGAGTCCTGCTTAGTTAGAAAAGACGTGGAAGGTTACAAGTGTGTGCAAGATCTTTGGGGTGGTGGACTACAAGAGCCTACTGTAGCAAGGAATGCATACTGCCACCTGCTGTTCTGTTAAGGACTATACTCAAAAGGTCAGCAGAGCAGCAACATATCATCTCTGTGACTGTACACTGATACACTTAGCCTGATAAATTACTTTACGAATTTAAATGTTCATATGTTGACACACTGTGTTTGTGATTCTCATAGTGATCTTACAATAGTGCATTAAATTCATTGCTTTTCTTTTTTTTTCTAACTCCAGTGGTGCTGCTGGTTGTAATATTACTGAATGAAATTAAAACCCATTGCTTTGTATAGAAACAAAAAAATTACTGTTTGTATATTTGTTAACAGGCAACAGACAAGCTGTCCTGAATATAGGAAAGTACTTTAGTTTGACGTTTAAGTTTTTATTGATTTTAAAGGGAGGGAAAGAAAGAAAGAAAGAAAGAAAGAAAGAAAGAAAGAAAGAAAGAAAGAAAGAAAGAAAGAAAGAAAGGGAGGACATTTTATTTCAGGGTTACAACATGATTGCAAGACAAGAATATCTGTCAAAGCTGAATGAGGGATTTTGTGCTGCATTGTCATTTCATCGATTTCTGTCCAAGAAAAAAAAAAAATCCCTACGAGGTAATCTCATCATCTAAACTCATTTTTAATATACTGAGAATAGAGGATGTAATCTGTCATTACGTCTATGCATTCTGCCAAATCAAAATAGTTCTTGAGGCATTAAACATACCCATTATAATAATTAAAACAGCACATGCTGATATATTTAGTATTTGAGATTTGAGTTTAAGAGGGGTGTTGCCAACAGTTCAACAACACCACAAAACAATACTGCAGGTTAATTCTGTTCACTGTTCTTGCGCAATTGGTGTCACCGTGTTTTTCAACGTTGTCCAACTTCCACTGTTAATGTGCTGGATTACCATTTGTGTACAGGAGGGGGCGGTGTCGGTCTTCAGGGAAACTAAAACATGACTCAACAGCGCTGACCTGTCCTGGCACGTGGTACCACATGCTTCAATTATCTCATTCACAAAACCGAAACGCCCCTACGTGGGACACATGCGAGGAGCATCAGGGAGGTTCATAAACGCGTCGCAGTCACCTCTAACTACTTAATTTGATGGACAGTTGTGCGCACGCTGCATATTACGGATCTCCATTAAGAGGTTATGTTTGGATTATTATGGGCATAATGTGCTGCGTGTTTATATGCTGCGCTCCCAACAGTGATGGTGAAAATGAGTGTTTACAGTCAGTGAATGTTAGAAGATAAACAACTACTGCTGTTAAGAATAAAAATTAAGGATATTAGGATTTAAAAAACACAATACTCACACATTTCATTGGAAAAATTAAAGCTCAATAAGATTTCTACATTTGGACTTCTACTATCTGAAATAAAAAAGGAGGATACATTAATTTGAAATAAACTTTCTGCAATTATATTTCTGAATATCAAGCCTCCTGCTGAGCAATTTATCACAACATTCAAGGCTGCATAATGATTTTTTTTTGTCTCGCAACCTGGTAAACCTAAACAGTTTATTACTGTAGTAACAGATTTTAAAAGCCTGCACTCTGTCTACGGTTGCTCCCATCACCAAAGTTTTACTCGGTACCAACAGGGCTAAGCTGTGAATGAGGCTATTCAGTCATTATGGTACAACAAGTAAGAAAAAGTAAAAAAAAAGATTATCAGTCAAATATGAATGACATTTCTTTTTACACAACTACTGACAAGCTTCTGAAATGATTATAACATTCAACAGAAGTTACGGTAAAAGTGTGTACTGTATATATAATATATGGTGTATGTAGGCTGTAACAATAATATATTGGAATGAATGGTGGAAGCCTTCTCTCAAATCTACATGGAAAGATGTTCTCAAATATAAAGTTTTTAAGCCAATAGGCTGAGAAATAAAGAGCACTGTCCCCATACAGTCTACTGTATCCTTAGAGAATAAATAGCCTAAAAAAAGAAAAGGCTACTATAGACTCTGTGATCACAGACCATTTATTTCCCATAACCGGGGTCCATTAGGATGCATTGAGTGATGTGTCTCGGACATTAATATTAGGAAGGCGTGGCCAGTAATCAAAGTGCCGGAGTTTCTGGGGAGGGCTGTGCGCGCCCTGCCTGTGCTTCTGGTCGATCAGACGCTCGGAGTGTGTCAGCGGTACCTGAGGGCTGCGCGTCTGACAGGAGAAGCTGGATAAAGCGCACCGGGTCTGCGTATGTATTTGCCAGTTTTTCTTTCGAGTCTTTGTTTCTGCTGAGTCTCGTATCGGATGCTGGATGTAATCCATCGCCGCGTCAAGAATACACCTCTGACCGATCAACCATGGACAGTCTAGGCAGCCGCTGTAAGATCGTGGTGGTCGGCGATACGCAATGTGGGAAAACCGCGCTCCTTCACGTTTTTGCCAAGGACTGCTATCCAGAGGTACGTCTGGACTATGTCTGATAAACGAAAAGTCACAACTTAGTCTTTTTGATTCTTTAGAGACAGGAACTAGTTTGTGCATGAGTGAGCAGCTCTGTCCTGAGCAACTTAACTTGATGACTTGTTCAGCAGGTTACATCCACCTGCCTGATGAGTCAGAACTGTAATGAATACCTGTAAAAGTAACAGAGTTGTTAATGTCTAAATGGACTTTTATTATGTCTGCACTGGTGCTCGTAAAACTTTAAGGTTTTGCTTCATATGTTACAAATTTCTACATATGTCCCCATAAGGAATGAACATCTCTAGCTTTGATGTGAAATTGTTTCCCATTCCTTTATTTGTCAGCTGCATCATTTTAAATACAATATTTCCATTAGTCTATTTGTCTGAATCCTGTGGCTGTGTAAACACAGGCTTATCTTGTCCCTCTTAATTGGATAACCAAAATAAATCCCTTATTTTCAGAACTACGTGCCCACTGTGTTCGAAAATTACACCGCCAGCTTTGAGATAGACAAGCACCGGATTGAGCTGAATATGTGGGACACGTCAGGTAAGACAATTTCACGTCTTTTAGAGGATGACATCAAATCGATTCGTTCCCAGCCCTGCCACTGTGTCTGTGCCTGGCTGCCTCCAGCTCGCCTCTCCCAACTTTTCCAGCAGTCATCTCTTTAACATATTGCTTTGACCTAACAAGCTTTGGTTAGATATCTTTTGTTTTAGTCACTTACAGCATCTGCACTTTGTAAATTGTTGTGTTTGATAGAAACTTTGGTGCCAGCCACGTTACTCTGTGCCTTGTGTTTGCATTCCTTCATCTGCTGTCCACTGTGTGTGGCTGACTTTTCCCATGCCCTGGTCAGGAGCAGGCTGCTGAGGGTGGGGGGAAACGGGGTGAGGGCATTGATAATAGAAACAGGATGTGCCTGAGGGGACCAGTAACTGCCCTCACTGTTTAAACATTTCTTTCCAACAAAGACTACAGGACTGTTCTCCTTTAATCTTATCTGTTGATATTAGCCCAGATGCGAGACATGTCTGCTGACGTGCACATTCCTTATTTTCCACATCTTCAGATCTGAACTCTGATATGATGTTAGTCATTTTACATAATTCATGTAAGAACAGTTTCCAGTGTTTACACAGCGGTTCACCACACCTACTGTACATTCCTTAAGCATAAAAACAAATGCAGTCGTTTCAGATTTATACATGAAGATTTTAACTGAGGATTTCAGTGCCTTGCGTTTTTTCCAACCCTTAAAAATGTCATTTAAAAATGTGTTGATGTCAGTGTAAAAACACTGTTGTTCTGCAGCTAGGAATCCAAGTCAGCGCCGTGCCTTAAAAAGTGAACTTTCTCTGAAACATATCATCCATATCCATGTTGTAAAATGACTTGACAATGAAATGATGATGAAATGACAATGTGTGGTTGAGCTTCAGTGTGTTATTATACATCTTCCTGTGGAAGTAGTTTTGGCTATCATGCAGCAAGCAGCATCACTATGAATCCTGCATAGAAAGCTATTCTCTACTTTCATCCCAGTCTTGTCTGTGAGGATGGATTTACCGCCCTGAGCTACCCTGACATCTGCATCTCTCATAGTCATCTCAGGCCACAGGCTCCTGCCAGCTACAGCATGTGACAACATGACTGACCAGTCTGAGCACTGAAGTCTCCCAGGGGAACTTCTACTTTTACCATAAACATTCCCAAACCTATAAACTATCTTCTGGGAGAAATATTGGGAGTATTTCTATGATATGTTCAGCCAGTGAAAGAATGTTGCTTTTTCTTGAACCTCATGTTGACCCATAGTGTAAATCAGCTTGAGCCTGTCAGTCAGGGGTTGAGGTCCTCTTGGGCTCAGGAGTCACAACAGAGCTCCTTATCATTTGAATGTAACAGCCTAATGATGTAGTAGGAATGCTGTGCTTCCGTCCATCTTTAAAATCCTAAACAACCTTTGGGCAGTGTTCGTTTTTAATCTTCAGCCAGGAGCCGCCCACCCCACAACAAACATGACGTCACCCAACCCACAGGGCAAGTGTGTGTGTGTGTGTGTGTGTGTGTGTGTGTGTGTGTGTGTGTGTGCGTGTGGTAATCATGTGTGCCTCTGTGCCATTATTCACTGATTCACAGCAAACACAGATGTTCAGATTTTCTCTCAACGAAAAAAATAATTGGCTCACGCTTAGATGAAAAAGGCTTTCATCTGAAGAAAGGCGCATGTCTCCTTTTCCTTCCTCTGTTAGAATCACACTTTTATTGCTTCATCCATCTCCTCTTTCTGCTGTTCTCGTTTTAGCTGTTATTGTTGTTTAGCTTTTTTACGTATGGCAGCATTAGCACCCACCAGTTCTGCGGGCTTGGTCAAACCGACATTAATAACAAAGAAATTTCAGACTGAAATCAATTCATTTCAATGGAATCGCTGTAAAGTAAAGGGTGGATTTGCTCAGCCAGAGGTGAAGTAAATCTATGACATCCTTTTGTCGCAGAGTTAAATCTTAATGAACTTTGACTTGTGGGCCACTTTCAAACTGTCTTGACAGTGCTGACCTTTGAAAGAACAAAGAACTGGAGTTGAAGGAACCACTAATAGTCATTGTCTGCTAACACAGCTTTACTTTCTTTCCATTTTACTTTTAAAGTAACTGCGACTAACGATAATCCCCTGCAATGAGCTACAAGTAAGTAACTGAGCATCCTGTTTCTTGTTATTTAGGATGGACATGCAAATGGATTTCACTGGTGGCAGAGCTACAGTCCACTGAACATTGACAGTTTGATGTGACATTTATGAGTCAGTCCTCCACTTGCTCTCCACCAGATGTACAGCTTAATTCCTGACCAGAAAGTTTTCACTCTCTTCATAGGAAATATTGTCTCGCTTTTAATTGCTGTTGAAGTTAGCCTGCTGTGGCTCCGTTCTCAAAGAATTATTGACTGCTATCGAAGCGGGGTATATTTAACTAGATTGCGTCTCTCCACTATGGTTAGATGTGTATTGCCATTAGAAATGCTTCCAGTATTCATTGTTGCAGCATGAAAGTCGAGCATTGATTAGTTTGCTCTCATTAATTCCAGTTCTTCCAAGGTCTGGCCCTTGCACAAGGTGTGAGAGCGAGGGTAAGGTGTTTATCTAATTGAGGTCATTACTGAGTGTAAATCTGTATGTTTGTGAATGTGTGTGCGTGTTTGTGTTTTCGCTCCCTAAACGAATGAGTATTTTAAACAGAGTATTAAACAGAAACAGGGAGGTCTTGTGCCCTTTGGGAACCAGAGAGCAACTCTCGGCAGTGCTTTGCATTCCCTGGCCCTGCGTTCGGGCCAGACACATCTGGAGAATCAAGTCAATTAGAAAGTGATTTAATGGAATTCAAATGAGAAAAAAACCCCTGTATGCATCTGTGCTACACCACACGGCATGATGTAGCCTGTTTCAGCACTGCATGTATCTGTGTCTTAATTGGCCAGCTCTTAAGTGGTCAAAATGTCAATGAGGCTTGGTCATAACTTGTACAAGGACCATTAGGGGTTACTGTCAACACCCATGAGACCCCCTGGTAGTCAGCCAGTCTGGGTTTTTAACAGAGCCTGAGGCAAGCATGCCTGGGAAAGATCCCGTCTAACATTGGTCTCAGACTAATACTCCACCAAAGTGTGTGTGTGTTTTTTCTTACAAGTTCGAGTCATGATAGACCGGGTTTTGCCAGTTTCTACAGCAGTAGAAATGTCTCTTTCGTCTCTACTGCCTGTCTTAACGCCTGACCTGATTCTCACAAGAAAACTAACTCTTATGCTCTGTTTAGTCATGCTAGAGTATGTTTCAAGTGGCAATCCACAGGAATCTTGTTTTTGTTTTATCTTTTGCTAACATCTGTACACTAATCACTCACACTGTGGTGTTTTTGCACTGAGATCACTCGTCATTTAAACCACACGCCTGTCACTGAGAAGTTCTATGGATAGAATTCAAGTTGAGCTTCTTTGATCTGCGGCGCTGGCTATCACTACCCACGCTAACCACCCGGCTCTCTTCTCGATTTATTCCCAAACAAAGTGCGGGTTCTGCTGCTGGGAACATAAAACGCATCACTTGCTGTGCAGTGGAGGATATTTCTTGCAATAAACCTGTCTGACACTGGGTGGTCACAACAACAGATATGAAAGCTTTCATGAATTGGCTACAGTGTGAAGCCTTATTGTGCTTCACAGTTAGTGTTAGCAGAAAAATATTTGTTCGACATATCACAGATTAGTACTCTAAGAGACTCTTAAATAAAATAAGACTTTTCTATATAGTCTTTCCCTGTTACAGATATCTTAGATGTTTATTTGTGATTCATTGCTCATGTGTTTTCATCGAGGTGTGATTTGTGTTTGACTTGAGAGACAATAACAAGACGTTACAAGTAACACCACTATCAGTGCCAGCATTCGCTCTGACTCAAAGCCTGGTGGTTTCCCTCCTCTCATGCAGACTTTCCAACTTCCCTGGTGTCTTTATGCTCTTTAAACTCCACATTCCCAGCCCACTGGACCGGTAGGACATCTAGAGGCCTGTAAAAACACGCTGAGTGCAGGGGGGTGGGGGGGTGGTGGTTCTGTCCCTCAACACTTTCTGCTTGATTAATCTTTAATAGAGAACGACTGAACTACAACTAAAACAGAGAGTAGAAATAATATCAACAGATCCGACTCTGCCCTATAGCTCACCAAAGCTGGGAGACCCTCACAAAGTGCTTTCAGACTTAAGCATGATCTGAGTGTGCTGATCAAAGGAGATAACATTATTTGCTCTTGGCTCTTACAGTTGGTCTGTTTGGCCTCTCCGATTCACTGCTGTAATGTTAGACCCAGTGTTAAATGATTAAAACCAACATCCTTCTTTTCTTTCACTTCCCTTTGAACGATTTCCAATTTGGGATTTAGATACCATTGAGGTGGTTGCAACCCACTGGAGAGGCAGCTGCAAATTTAACCACAGACTGTAAATATACCTTTTTGTTTATTTTCGTCAGCATCCAGAAGGGAGCATGACGACACCCTTTCAACTGATGTTCGCATGCCTGTATGTATATGCGCTGAGCTGAAAGCGCTGAGCGTTGTTCCTACTTTTTGCCTAACCAGCCCAGGGCAATAACTGCCTAAATGAAACCTGTTTTGATGATGCAGACTGGCAAGTTATTCCCTGCACTTGGGGAGAATGTCTGCATGACAGTTTCGGGTAATAAGTAAACAAAAGATTGGTGCAAGGTTGGTGAAATATTATACATTTAAAATAACGATTTGTGTTTCAGTATTTAAACAAACAACAAATTGAAAAATACCAACCAGTGCCTACTTGTACGATAGAAGTCGGATGATTCTTTCAAGGACTGAATAGCTATTATTATTATTACTGATTCATTTGGTTTATAAAATTTCTCAGAACCCAAAGTTTAATAAATTTCTATTTTTATTTGACTTACTATCAACAAACAAACAAACAAAAACAAAGACAGTTACACTGATAGGAAATAGAGAAAAAACAGTGCCTGGGATAGTGGGATTTTTGTTTTTGTTAAATGCCTTAAATGTTAAATTGATTGTATTTAGTGCTAATTAGCATAGAAAAAAATAGCATTTATCTCAAAGCTCAACTGTGCCTGAGTCTCTCAGAGCTTCTAGTATCGATGTAGACACTTAGTCTGCTTAATGGATGAAAAGACACGCCAGATGTAACAGTTAGGTTTTCATGTTTGTGAATTCACTATCCAAATTTAATGAAGGTTTCTCCTTAAAATGTATGAAGTGTGTTAAAGTCTGAGCACAAGAACGGTTGAGCAGTGACTACACTTTGTAATAGTGTATCTAATGTAGCCATCTTGGATTTTTACAAGGGCTGGAAATACAGTCTTAGTCTTTGTGACAAATCTCCAATCACTATACAATTACTAGAATGCCTGTGAGGGTATTTCCAGTCAGACGGTCTTTGTGTGTTTTGTCATCTGGGGCCTTAACAGCAAAAGCACCTTCCATTCAACAAAAGTCCCTCCTCATTCCCTTAACTAAATAAGAAAAAAGGCAAATGTGGGGAACAATAATTTAACCACTGCTTTACTTTAATGGCCACTTTTGAGAGCCTGCAATGTCCAAGTTTCTCATTAAATAATAAAACAATATATTTTACATTGTCAAACATGAGCTGGAATGGCGCTTACAGAAATATAGATGCATGATTACTGTAATAATAACTATAATTATTTGAACATACAAGAACATATCTCCTCTTTGCTCTGTGTATTTCCATCTTTGTTTTTTCTTCTTTGTAGAGGGCTCTAAACTTTTTAAAATATTGATGGTCTCATGCACAGTGATGCACAGTGATGCACGTCATTGCAGCCTGACTCTCTGGATGGGGTTGAAGACATCAGGTAGTCCTGGCTGCTGCGCTGGATGTCTTGGTTCTTGAGCAGGCAAGCAGCTGTGCTCTATCCCTGGAGCTCAGCACTACATGAGTATCACACAAAAGGTCAACAAGTGGAAGTGGAAATGTCTGTCCATAAGTTGTTGTAGCTATATTGAAAGATGGAGAAACAAGTAGAAGAGGAGAGCATAACATAACTTGTGGAGGTGGATAGTTAGAAGTCATTTTATTTCTTGATGATGCTGTTTATATATCCTCCCTTCTTTCCTGTGCCTCTGTGATAACCCTTTGGTCGGGCGTTACTGAAACACTGTGTTGAGGTCACCAGCAGTCAAGGGCCATGTTAAGCAGGGGGTGGGAGAAAGTGCTGTGTAAAAGCCAGCCACCGGCACTGACATGAACACATAGTCTGTAATTACCACAGTATCTACTCTCCTCCTTGACACGATGAAACACACACTCACACAGATGTCTCACATAAAGACAAGTGCAACCTGCCACCTGCACCACATGGGCATGTAACTACAGTTCTGTCAACCTTTAGGTGGATACTAAACATCCTGAGCAGCCCACATGAACCTACTGCTTATAAACAATAAGCACTCAGCGGATACTGCTCCTCAGTCCTTCTGATCACTTATCTGTGGAGCCTGTAAATGTGAGAAATATGACCGTGGATACAGAGGTGAAATGAAAGCCACCACAAATTCCTTCTCCACTTTTTAGCCTCCATGTACTGTCGTCTGAACACTGACTGTCAGGCTAAAGTGTATAATCTGCTTAAATAGCATGTCCATTGCAGAACAGTGCTGCACGCTGCTGATAGACTGTATATGGCTTTTACTTACTGTGCCATTGAAATAATCAAAGTGTTAAGTTATTGGACTTTGAACAATAACTGGACAGAATTAAATCAGATTTTGGTACCTTGTAAAGAAAAGGACTTAAGGCTTTAATGAGCTCACATTTACTCAGATTACAGGGCTTGTCTTAAGACTTTCCATACTGTGCCACTACGAGAGGAGAATTGAGCTATTAAAATGACTGTGAGGGTGAATAAAAGGATAAAATGAAGAGTTGAGATTTGTTGGCAGTCATAAAAGGCATTACAAATTTACCTTTTTAATAGTACCCGTGTTTCATTCTCACTCTCAAAAATATCACAAGATGGGATGGAATAAAGAACCGTAACTTACACTGAACACACACAACATTGTGGGAAATCAGTTTTTAAAAGCTATTTTGTGATAGTATATTAAGAAATAATGCATTTAGAAAATTTTTCAGACCTCAAGGATATAAAATGAGGAACACTGAGTGCTTGTTGGCCTGTGTGCATGTATACAGTACGTACTGTAAATCGGGGCATGTGTGTGAGTAAGCATAGGAATTACAACAGCTCTGACCCTGTAACCCCTCCTATTGTTTCTCCCCGACCAGAGGCATAATGGGGGGATGATGTGGGTTGCTGTGATGGTAGCTGGGGCACAATGAGGCTGGGTAGTGCAGCAGCTGCCTGGACCAATAGGCAAAGAGATTGGGAGCTTGAGGGGTTGAGCAAGTAAAAGCATGGGAGGCGTGGGGGGATGCCCTGAGAGCATGCTATAAGAGCAGCAAGTGTTTAGTAGGTTGAAAACTGGGAAAGGGGACAGAAGGAGCAGACAGAAGGATAAGTGTACATCTGTGCTTTTTCCACCCCCACTCACTACCCCACCCTTGGAGGCTTTGTTGTGTGAGCAAGGTTTGTTGGTGGCACCCTTGAGACCTGACCCACTCTGGTCCATGGGGACGAAGACTAACAAACGCCAACTGTGTCGCACTTTTAAACCACTGCAGGACACGTGTTCATGCACAACACTCATCTGCATATACAGTACATATGGCAAAATGAAACAGTTCTGTCAGCTGTTAGGAGATGAAGGAGGAAGCATCCTTCAATTGTGCTAGATTTTTCTTCATTGACTTGATTATTAAGATCTATGGCATGGTGCAAAGGAATCCATTTTCACAGAAGAAGGAGATTATTGATCCTTAAGTTATTTCAAGGGCACATGGACTGACTGTGAACTGTTCTGACTTGAACTTTTAAGCTTTTTGGTAGTGAGCAGCAGATTCATTTTATAAATTACATATTCTGTTCTGACGGGTCTGAATTGGACATTTTTAAATTAAATTCTATTCTTTACAGAAATGTTAATATTTATTTTCACAAAACATTGTATGCTTTTATTTGTATCATTTAGTGAAGGGACTCATTCACAAATGCTCACAGGAGAGTGAGCCAAAATTTACATTACATACTTACACTTCTAAATACTAAATTAATATAGACACACACTTTGGAACAGCTTTGTAACTTAAAGTAAGAGACACCAACCCTAACACTGTTCACAGAAAATTATAATTATAGGAACATCAAGTAATCCACTCTGACTCTCAACAAGAAATTGGTCCCTGTTCAGCAGAAGCAGCAGCAACAGTAGTCCTGTTGCTAAAACCTCACTCTTATAGACAGGAAACCCACCCCGAGAACTGTAACGCTCAGTGCTCTCTCCTGGTCCACTCCCTCTGCTGAGTGTAACAGAACCCGATGCAGGGCCAGCTTTGATCAGCCCACTTCAAACAGCCGCACTGACTGGTTCTGATGTTCCGAAAAGCTAGATGCAATGGCTCAGTAAGGGCAGAAGGGGTCCCAGAAGTACAATTTGAAGACAAGTAGATGAAAAGGCAGCTCAAATTTACTTGAAGTATGAATACAGTCAGTGGTCAGAAAGGAGGCAAACAAGTAAAGGAGGGCAAAGTTATCCAAACGGGTTAAGCACAAGCTTAGAATCCAGAAGGCAGATGGTCAAACAGGCTGAGATTAGACAGGCAGAATCAGAGGGTTAGGAAGTAACTGTACAGAGGATGCATAATAGACAGTCTGGTGAGTGAAAGTGGATGTTATACATATTAAGTGGGAACAGGTGAATGAGTGGTCTGAGGGGGTCAGATGATGAGATTGGTGGGAACACTGGGGTTACAGCAGGGCAAGTGAAGGAGGCTGGATCTGTCACAGCAGGAGAGTTGACTCAAAGACACGACACGATAATGATTAAGATCTAGCTAAAACTGTGACACTAGTGCTCAGTCCTTCAGCCCTCCCCATGGGAGCAAAACTCTCTCAGCATCCGTCTGAAACCCATCTGAGTGTAAAGGTATACAGGGAAAGAGGCGTCTTTCACCTCCATCCTTCATCCCCCATCTGCACCACTCTCACACACACTCGACAGATCCCATTATTTATGGATGACTTTATTTATAAACAAGATCCAATGCGCTCTCTTTCTCGCTGCTGCTGCTGCTTTTGTGGAAGTGAAATTGAACTTGAAGTAGTGCCATGGTTCCCTGGCAGCCTCCCTTAGGGGTTGCAGAGTGGGCTGGGGGATAGATAGCACCATGATAGGGATGTGTTTGGATGGTTATGCGCTGGAAGAAGTGGAGTCGATGAAGCAGAGGATGTCCTTTTCCCCACTCACAAGTTTTTCTTTCATATGTCAGCCTGAATATTCTCACTTCTTCTTTCAAATCAGCCAGACAGTGGAGGACAGAGAAGCTGCAGTCAGTGTTATTACAAGTTTTAATGAAAATCCTCGAGCGGGAGAAGACATTTCAAAAGGAGAATGTAGGAGATTGAAAAATATGTAGTAGCGGAAAAGTATGTGATCTCAGCTGTTTTACAGGTGAAAAGAATATAAAGAGATGCATTTGAATACTATGTGAGTGTTTGAGAGAGGTCAGATGATGGTAAGTCTTTCACAGTTGAGAGCTTTTCAGAGCAGATTTCATTGTGTGTGGTGTCGCAATCACTACTACTTGGTCAAAGGATTGGAGTGGAGGTCCTAATGTAGTAGCTAGGCAGCAAACTTCTCGCAATTCAGTGTCAAATTTTTAAAAGATTGTTGATAATGGTCTTGTAAAACACACACTATACTCAATTCAATTATTGGATCCTTGCTAGATAGAGGTGCTCTTAATAAACTGCCAGAGAACCACCGCCAGCGTGCCGTAGTTTCAGCCAAACATCTTCACACCATCAGTTACTTATAACCACTCATATCTGGAGTAAGACTCCTGAAGAACTTTGTCCAATTAGATCTGTTTTAAAGACCAAAACAGGAAATACCAACTAAAAAATACCACTGCCTGTTCTGAGAATCTTCTGTTTTTATACATTCAAGTTGAGCAACCAGACAAAAACAAATAAAGTGAAAAAAAGCCTGTCTGCGATCGGGATATTGGAACCAGTTGGGTTTTGAATGGCAAAAGAGGTTGTGCAAAGAACAACGATCCTCAAGTCAGCTTCTTCTTTTTCTTTATCTAGGTCTTCTCTGATTTTTTTTAACTGTGCTATGTGGTAGATCTTGTCCAAACAGTCTGCTTCTGCTGGTGCTTTGATGAGACTCAGCGGTTCTGGTGTGAGAGGCACGGAGCTTGAAAGACTGAAACAGATAAAAAACAGATTTTGTGTGTGCTCCCTGTACACAGCGAGCAGTTGTTCACAGCTACTTGACTCTCTCACACAAACAGACACCAGGTGTTATACCATCTAAACACATAAACATTCTCTGGGAATTTAGTGCCACCTCCAATGTAGACTGCCATACCAAATCTGAAGTCATTTGAGTTTAATGGGGAAATCCAAAGTAGATACATAAGTAGTGTGTTTAAAAGCAAGACAGAGCAACAAAAGAAGCAAAGTGATCTTTAAAAAGCAGAGTGCAGCATGAGCCGTGGCTTTAGACATATGCAAAGATCAAACAACAGCAGAGGATGTATAGCTATGTCTCTGGTGGAATAAGAGTGTGTGTGTGTGTCTGTCTGTCTGTGTGTGATTATTAAAGCGAGGCTCAGGGTGAGGAGAAACTGAAAGCGGACACACAGTACTCCATCTCCATAACCCTGGGGCAAGCAGGAGGCAGACAGCCATGTTCAGACAGACTTTCATTCTGCTTGAAAAAACACAGAACTTTTCATTATCTGAATGGGAAAAGTGCACTGGAGTTAGGGTGTGTGTGTGTGTGTGTGTGTGTGTGTGTGGGGGGGGGGGGGGGGGGGGTTACCTAAGGATTAAAATTAAAATT
>JAUYWH010000026.1:7890886-7909688 GCA_034779795.1 Ctenopoma multispine
GCTCCTCCGGTACCGTGAGTAACGAGCCTCTATTTCCATCTGTTCGTCTTGTTGTTTGTCGGCCGGTTGTTTGTAACCAGTGGGAGCCCGCTTTAGAGCCCCGGGCGTTACAACAGCAAACCGCGTGTGTCTTCTAATCCGCTGTGGCTCACTCCGCAGCTGGGTCAATCCCACACGCCACAAGGGCGTTTTGTTCACACACTTTGTCTGTGTCTCTACACGCCTGACAGTTTTATGTTTTAAGCTCAGTGTTTGTCCTCTCAAACTGAAAATTCCCACAGAAGAGTGTTTGAATGAGCAGATAGAGAGCTGTCATGTTTCAGAAAGGTTGTCCCTATGGGGGAGCTGATGTGTCAGGGGACAGGAAGCATAAATGAAGTCATACCCCAAACCCTCAAGCCTTATTACTGTACATTAGCGCTTCACTAAGTAGTCCGCCTCCAATATCCTCTGGGATATTTCTGGCCTTTGATGAAGCTCGACTGATGGCTGGTGAGGAACACTTTCCTCCCAAATCTGTCACCCTTGCTCGGCGGAGCCTCCTGCATGACGCTGCAGCACAGCTTAACGCTAATTAGCCCTGTGGAAATAAAGACAGAAATCCACTTTGCACCGTGAGAGATTGCGAGTTCTAAATCAGGCTAATGCTAATGCTGGAAGTGGTTTTGTGAGGGGTGTTTTATGCATGTCCTTGGCACGGTGTGGCAGAGTCCAGCTCCTTGCCAGGCGTGATGTTTTTTTGTGGTTCCTGCCAGGCTCTGATTCCCTCCCTCATCCTCCTGCCCCATCCATCTCATCCTGCCTCTGTCTGAAATTCAATTGACCTTTTGTTCCACCTCACAGTCAATGGGCACAGGCCCGCTCTACCAATCGCCAAGCCGGAGCTCTCATACCTCTTTATTTGATCAGTCCTGCCGAGTCCAGTGCTTTCATTACCTACCCAAACACTCACTGGACACCTGCACCTCCACTTTTTCTCAGCTACATCCTTTTTTTTATCTCTGCTCATGTCTCTTTGCTGTTAGGAGGATTGAGTGCATTTCAGGCAGTGGAGGTGATACACAGTATTTTACAATTGGAAGAAAACTATTTTGCCTCCGTCTCTGCCTGCTCCTCATGTTCTTGATCGTTATGGTCATTGGCTTTTATTTGTGCCTGCTCTGCTTCTTTTAAACACAGCACTTTTTCTCCTCTTCTCTTCCTCAGAGGACTTTTTTCTGACTTTGAAAAAGTGCTGAGCTAGCATCGCTGTCACTCAGGGCAGAAGAGCTCTGAATTGCTGTGCTGTGGCAAGGCCTGTCGTGACTGTGACCTGCCAATCAATTTGATCTTTTGGATTGACAAATTGATCCCAATGACCTCATTCCAGCACCTAATTACATCTTAAGTCAAACAACCACCACTGGCTCCACCTTCCTTCATCTGACATCTCTTTCCCTTTAGCTCTTCTCATCATCACATACTTCATCACCTTGCTCTCGCTTTAGTGTCAAAGTCTTTTCTGCCCCCTCCCACGTGCTCTTTTCGTCTTCAGCTCTAACCTCTGCACATGTCTGCTACACACTGATACATACTAAAGAACAACTTCAGCAGCTATAGCACCTCATGTGTGACCGCTACCAATCAGAGCTCGCTGTCATACAATGTGCTTTGCAGGAACTGGCATCTGTGCGATTGGGCTTTTTCGGGAGTGTGTGTGCGCGTGTGATTTGTGCTCTCTCAGCAGTGTGGTGCAAAACTGTAGCAATCTTGTGTTAATAAGAGGAGGGAGCTATGAATTCTTGATAATGTTCTGTAAGGTGTAGACTAAAATCAGTGTTATTTTCATGTCTGTTGCATTGGATTCCAGTATGTATTTTTAAAAGATGGTGAATCAAAACTGTTTGTATGAAAGATTTTGCCAAACTGCCTATGGGCTAAAGTTTAAAGGCATCACCTTTTTTATCATTACAGTGGATGGTCTGCAGGAGCCTTTTCAAGATGTGCAGCAAATTTACAGTGTTGAAGAAATGTTAAGCAGCTGCATCAGTAAATTTTTATGCCCTTCACATGTGCAGAGAATCAGCCAGAAGAGGTATCTAATGCACATGGTCTATAAGCTTTAAAAAATAGAAGACTCTTGTTTGGTGCTTTTGAATATGTTTCTATAAAATAGATGAATGAGTTAAGTTAACACACATGATCCATCATGTATGTCTGCTTCTTTAGTAATGGCGCAATAAGCTGCAGTACACATTTCTGCTAACTACAGTGTGGTGTTTCCTATTGGCAGAGGTATTAATGTTACAATAAAAGGGAAAATGTCTGCTTGCTGATACTGTATATACAATTTGTGTTTCAAATTGTTTTATAGGGTAGCACAGGCATTCAGGATATTTTGGTGAAAAACTGAACCTAAACAAAACAGTTTGGAGGCAGAAAAAGCATCAGTCTTAAATGGACAGTCTGTGATGCTGGTTGTCTGTTGCATTGTTCTCAGTATGGGGGAAGCAGGTCACCATAGGACAGGGAACTGAATGACAGTGGCTATGGTCCACGTGTAGCTATTGTCATAGTATCAGTCATCATTAACAAAGTGAACGTAGGAATGCCACGACAGGCTGCAACACCATTGTGCAGACCCCATTCAGCCTGCCGCACAAAGGCATGTAGCACTTTGACAGGCTGACTGGCTGTTGTGTCAGTTGTGCTATGAAGCACAGTAACATCAAGTGTAAGTATAATTGGTTTGTATGACATTAGGGGATTAAATGTAATGTTTGAGTTGTTTTGTGACTCATGGATTTATGTAAATTTCTATCATTTGTAAGAGTAAAATGAGTTTTCATGAAACTAAATTTATGCAACCAGTGTACTGTTGTTGTAAGAGTTCAGGTCTATGCCAGCTCCCAGGGGAGGCGGGATGGTGGGTACCCATGGCCACATTACCCAGAGGCCCCAGAAATGTTTCAAGCCTCCTAATGAGAACTGTAAGAGAGCGAGAGCTGTGTAACAGAGAGGCTTGTGAAAGTACAGAGGCGCCTTCACATTTGATCAAGGTACAGAAATGAAAAGCAAAAGTAGGGACAAGCGAGTGAGTGTATATGAATTTCAGACAGTCAGAAAAATGTAAAAATTTTAAAACAAGTACCACTTGCAAGAATGACAGGAAGAGGGATGAGTCGAGAGAATTAAGGGGTTCAACCTTTAGTTTGGCCTTTGTGCTGACATTCACTGATGTTTCAAGATGATTATGGATTGTGTGCACAAGTCCTCCGGTCCTCAGCCCCCTATAATTCACTTTAGAGTGTGTGTGTGTGTGTGTGTGTGTGTGTGTGTGTGTGTGTGTGTGTTAGCTAGTCTGAGTAACCTCTCGACATTCTTCGTGAAGCACTGTGATAAAGAGAGGCCACTGATGTGTGGAGGCCCAAGAGACAAAGATACTCAAATATGTGCACACAACTGTTAAGATCAAGACTCATTTGCATCTGCAGAGTGCAAGCACAAGCATTCAGACGGCAAGTGTATGTGACATGCCCTGCTTTAATGGGCAATCCATGTGTCAGTGACCTTTAGATCACCTTCCAGCATGTTTTTAATTGACAGAATAAGCCATATGGTAGAGATGGAGAAGCTCAGGGGGTTAAATCAAGTTAAAAACAAGTACACACAGGAATTTCTCAGGAATGACCTTATTCCGTATGTTATTTTGTGTCCACAGGTTCCTCTTATTACGACAACGTGAGGCCACTGGCGTATCCTGATTCAGATGCGGTTCTCATCTGTTTCGACATCAGCCGCCCAGAGACTTTGGACAGTGTCATAAAGAAGGTTGGTGTTTTTTATTTAATCTCCTCCTCCCGACACTTTGGATCAGCATTTAATATCTGCTGTGTCACTGGGGAACCAACCGGAAAAAATCCACTTTTTCCTGATCAGCATCTTGTATCCAAGCAGATTTCTGTGCCAGCAGCTTGCATTTTCATGGCTCAACAATAGAGCAAATCAGCACAGAGGTCAGAGCCTCCCATTCTTTATCTCATCAAAATGTCCATGGATACTTGACCCTCGTCCCTCTGAGGAAAAGAAGGTCAGAGAGAAGAATGAGACTAGAGTCTTTGTTGCTGGGTGGGTTTGAGAGGAATATCAGACACGCAAATTAGCCACGCCAGCTGTATCAAAGAGCTGTTCCTGGGCCTGTTCAGGACAACTAGAAAATGCCTTTTGAAAGCCTCTGAAATTTAAGTTTAACAGTTGGCCAAATAGTAGCAGTTCACATGTATAAGGTGGCCTATTCAGATGTTGTAATGCTGGGTGGCGGCAAATATGTGTTACCGGTCTGGATTATGGTCATTGAAGTGTTTTAACAGTTGATGGAAGACTGCGTGCACACATATGGTGGCATAGCTATTGCATACAGAAAGTAGAGACACCCGAGTTAACGGGCTTGTTTACGTGCGTGGGTGTCATGTAAAACAGGTCTGTGCCTTTTACTGGTCTCTCATCTTGAAGCCATGTGTGAGTGTTTGCCTTTGATCTGCGCTCCTTGTGGGCCAAAGAGAGTTCCCACGCCTGTCGTAGTGACGTGTTTAGTGGTCTGAGGGGAGCTGCTAAAATGCCCCTGTAGACTTTGTGGATCTAAACCGAGACACCTTTTTTTTACCCACAGATATATCACAAGCCCCAGTGCACTCTGTCAACAAGGAGAAGCTGAGCTAACGTCAAGCTTTTGGTTTTCCCATGGATCTCATGGCAGGGCCTTTTCATGACCACAAACCGAAATGCAGGAGCACATGGAAAACCTGCTGCACAATCACCCTCCCAAATTAGACTCTAGAAACAAACAGGTCACAAAAAACTGGTTGACAGCTGGAGAAGTAAAAAGGGTTAAACAATCAGAGCTTTTGAATGGATGTTATTGGCAGAATAGGGATGAGCTTGAAAGGTCAAAGGTTGTTTTCAACGTGAAAGATGAATGGTTACTGCCATTCTGCACTCGGCATGTGGAATATTTTAGGGCTGTTGGCTGCTGTCATATTGTTCTGCTGAGTTTCAGAAGTGACATTTAATCTCAGGGTGATTTTAGAAGGTAGTGCTCAACCTTTTCTATACTGAACCTGAAATAGATTTGTTGACAGAGGCTGCGTGAGGAAAGTATAATACTCTTCAGGTTCTGCAGAAACCTGAACAAAGCCGTCATGAATTCATGCTTTTGTTTGTGTAGTTTTCAGCTTATGCAATATAAACTTTTATTTTACAGCAGGACAGTAAAAAAATTATGAGAAATGTATCTATTATCTATGTTGATTTTCAGTTTTTTTAAATGTAAAAATGCAAAACACTAGGTACGTTTATTAAGGACTGCTATAGTAAACCAGTATTTTAGTTAGTCTTGATTATTTTTGATTAATTCATTTTATTTAAAAAAATAACATACTGGGATTCAGTCTGACAAAAATGCCTCTAAACAAATTCTCAGACTGCTTTCTTTTTTATTCAACATTAAACACCCAACTACATATTCTGTTTACAACAGTAAAACATAACATAAAGATAAAATTATGTATTTACAAAAGACAAGCACCATTAGATTTGTTTTTCAGCAATGCTATGATGTTTATATACACTACCAGTCAAAAGTTTGGACACACATAGGAATGACCATGTTTTTCACGTCATGTTTCATGTAGCAAACATAACATGCTATTGTAAGACAGTACTAATGTTTGCAGTATTTAGGCCTTGTTTTCATCTACAATAGTCATTTACAATATGATCAATGTCGACACATTCATTCTGATCATTTTGATGTTATGAAATCTGCTTTTATTTCACAAACATGTGAAATAAATGTGTGTCCAAACTTTTGACTGGTAGTGTATATTTATCAGTTTTTACATTAGAACAACTAGAAACACAAAAAGTTTCTTGGCTGCCCTCCTTCCTCAAAGACCATTGCTGATCAAGTATTTTCAGACTATAGAAGGATCATCTTGGCATCCAGATGAAGCTGCTAGTTGCTGAGCTAGGTCCTTGGTCCTTCCTGTCTCTTAAAGAAGAAGTAACTCTGAGTAACTTCTCATCAGTTTTTGACAGGCCTTTCGCTCCTACTTTGTCTTTGACCTCTTCAGATTACTCTGATATTTTCTAATTGTATTCTAACAAGAGAATAAGAAACTAATACATATATGGTCATAATAGCATTTCCAAAACAACAAATCTAATGGTGGCCCAAAACTTTTGCTAAAATTTGAATTCAACTATTACACCTTAACAACAAATATCTTCTGTCAGGACAGCATTCATTTCTCTTAAGCTGAGTATAACATGTGCTGTGTTTCTGCATTTCTTTGTTGGTTCTTCAGTGGCAAGGAGAGACACAGGAGTTTTGTCCCAACGCCAAAGTGGTGCTGGTGGGCTGCAAACTAGACATGAGGACAGATGTCAGCACCCTGCGGGAGCTGTCTAAGCAGCGGCTCATCCCCGTCACCCACGAGCAGGTGAGATCCAGCACATTATGGATATCTGAGGAGAAAGAAAACAAGAACTTAAAAGGTGCTGAAGGAAGGAACAAACATCTGAAAATGAATGCAGAAAAGGAATTAGAAAGCAATCCAGCAACAATATGTGTTTTTTCCATCTTGGATCAGTAGTGGTGTTGCCTCTCTGGTGACATCCCAGAGGACGGGGGGTGTTAGAATAGGCTCACACAACACAATCAACCACCGCATTATAAGAGCTGTGTGAAACCCCTGTGGGACATGTTGCTGGGGTTGGCGTTTTGACCGAAAGTTGCTGACAAGCGATGTAAGGTTGCTTATAACGTGGGCCATGGAAGAGGCATTAGCGGTTAGCGGAGTTTATGTCTAGGGACACATTTTATCCTTGAAATGAAATATTCATGCAGATTTAGGGATTTTCAAAATGCAGGGTGAATAGAAAACGGACACTGATAAATGAGTGAGCCCATTTATCGCATGCTGCCATGACCTCTAAGCCAAGGAAATAGGTAGAAAGAGGAGGGAATGATAAACTGTTCTGTAAATCTGTGAATTTTAATCAGCTTTCACTGTGTTCATTTTGTGGTCTCCCGTGTTGAACATGCAAAAAGCAGAGGGGCTTTTTCATCACCACACAAAAGCCCTTAAACAAAGGAGCCTTTTTTTATGCTGCTGTCTGAAACCAAAACGCACAGAAAATCAGCAACTGAAAAACAGACAGCTCATGTAAATAAGATAGATAAACAAAAGATGGAGTGGCAAGCCACAGAGCTAATGTGAAATAGCTGGGGACTATTTGTGGCCAGACCTACATTAAGCTATTGTTTTGCTCTTTCTCTCTAACTATTTTGGTCTGGGGCAGCTACTGTTTGTGCCTCTAACATGCCCAGAAAAATGTGTGTCACACAGCAAATGCCCAAACTCTGCACTAAACATTTTGGTGCTCTAATCCTATAGCCTGTGTTGTTATCCTGTTGCTGATCTTAAATTGAATTCCAACACAGCTGAGGAGCCGCCAGGCGAAAGTGACCACTGGGTGAACTCCAGACGTTTCCGCGCTAATCTGCTCAAGATCCAATCGAGCTTTTCTGCACGTCATTAGAATCTCTACCTCGGCCCCCTCCCCACCTCCACCATCACCCCCCGAATTAAAAATCTGTGATTCCACTTAATGAGGACTTCTCTGCTTATCATATGAGTGCACAGCCGCAATAAAAATCAAGCCTTGTCCAATGGGAATGAAAAGCTCTCTCTCTTTGTTGGAGAGCATGCGATTTAAATGTCATCGAAATGCGGTCTTGTCTCGTCTGTTACAACTTTTGCTTCTGTTGATTCCGTGTGAATGTGGGTTTAAAGTCTTATCATGAAACATGAGATGAGGCTGTACTGTACTGTAGAGAAGAAAGACGCAGAGGGACATTAAAATTAAATTTGTCTCAGATTTGATCTCGAGCAAACAATTTACAGCCTCAATTAACTGGGTATATTGTAACATTAACCAAGGGTAAACTCTTAGTGCTGGAGGAGTTCTGTTAGAGTTTTGTCTCTCTTCTCTAAATAACTGCATAGACCATGTCAACACTGGCACAGTGGGCTCTGTGTTGCTCTGCTCCCTATCTGTTACCACAGACCAAGGAGTCAGAACATCTACATTATTCATGCCTTAGATGGAGGAGCTTCATTTGTCTCCAGACATGTTTAGATCATTGACATTCAGTCTACAGTTTAGATCAACATCTTTGTCTCAGGACTGCTGCCACGTTTTCCACTGTTGAGATGTAGTGCCTGCTTATGCCAAGGTATAATGAAGGAGGGGGTGCATATTGTAAAATGTCTCTTTTCTTCATAAGAGCTCAGACATGCAAACATAACAGCTGAAAGCCTGAGGAGAGAAGCCTGAGAAGAGAATAGACGTTGTTATGTCACAGTCAGGATTTCTGCAGGACTAAAAAACTTCTGAAATCCCTTGAAAGGAGCAAAAATACTTTGTGAAGATGCCACAGAGTTACAGCAGATGGTTTTTTTGTGGAACTGCTTATAAAACATAGCATCCAATAGCCTCCGCAGACCTTTGTAACTTGTGTTTTGAAACAACGCTCTATAAAATGAAGTTAGCCTACTTTCTAATAATCTCTTTCTCTGCCTGTCTTTGTGTTGCAGGGAAGCGCGATAGCTCGGCAGATCGGGGCGGTGGCCTACGTAGAGTGCACCTCCAAAGTTTCAGAGAACAGCGTTCGAGACGTGTTCCACATCACCACGCTGGCGTCAGTGCAGCGGCCGCACAAGCCGCAGTTAAAACGCAGCAGTTCCCGCAGGGGCCTGAAGCGAGTTTCACAGCTCCCCTTGCCGCCCCTCCCGGGCCGGACTGAGCAAATGGACCAGGCCCCGGCCATGAGGAAGGACCGGGCTAAGAGCTGTGTGCTCATGTAGAGACCCAGTATTATAAATATATATATGTATATATATATAAACAGAAATATATAACAGAAGAAGTCTATTTATTGTTTTATTTTTTTTCCCTCATATTTTCATTTTTTGCACTGAGGAAAAAAAAACTGCGTCGTGGAAGCAAATGCTATAGGTTTTTTTCTTTTTTTGTTGCCTGTATGCATATTTTCTAAACTGTTTACATAATTTGTGTTGTTCTGAAATAATGGCAAATTGGACTAACCCTCTGGACACAAGGAAGCTGTGATAGTGGAAGTGTCGTCCATGTTGCCTGGGTATTAAGGAGGAAGAATTAATTTCCTGAAACCGCTCTAATAAGAGGATGCTACAGCGACAGGAGACTGCATGAGGAGGCTGAAGTGTGTGGAGAAAGTCTGAGAATGAAGCTTATTGTTTTCAGAGACAGCTTTGCTAAGCGCACATGAGGACTAATTGTTTAGAAGCACTGTTTAAGGTTGCTTCCTGTTGCCATATTTGAGAGGAAGCCTTGTACTTACAGTATTGCTGAAAGAAACTCTAGTGATTAGGTGAATGATTGCTCAAACCAAACATTAGCAGCTGAAAACGAGATATTTCTTTTTTAAACATTGTCCAAAATATTGTGAAAGTGTGGGTGAGCATTACTACCACAAGTGCATTTTAAGAAAACAAGTCACAACATATCTGATTTTATTTTGTGAATTTGAACACTATTTTTCTCATCAACTCCAGTTGTGTCAGTTTGATTCATTCAAGTTAATGCTGTTGCTATTTTAAAGATGTCTCTTTGTGGAAAATAAAGTGATAAAATGTTAGGGCTATTTTGTTGTACTTTCACTAAACTTCAAAAGAAAGCAGCAGCTTGACTGTATAGAGAAATGATTAGTTCTTGTGAAGTTTGATAATAATGTGTATGTTACCATGTGTCTCATTATGCTCAAATGGAATCATTCGCAATGCTCAGTTTGTCTCTTCCAGTTCCTGTGTTTTCCTTCACCTGCCTTCAAAAGCAATATAAGCAAATAATAACCGGCCATTTCCTGTTTCAATGCCATCTCTTTGCTCTCTCGTTGCACTGCAAGTCAAGCACTGCTGCAGCCTGAGGTATGAGTCAGTCTTTCGAGGTAAAGTGCAGATCTCTCGGCTGGCAAAAACAAAATTGAACTGCAATGCAGCAACGCCGATGTAGCACTGATGTAGTGTTTTTTCAAGTGACTGAGTTTGGCTCCATACTGTTTATGGAGCTGCAAGTCTTTTTAGTACGACAGATGACACGACATGTGAGATCTATCATCTGCAGAGAACAATTTTGCTGTCCAGTTGATCTTGACTCCAGATCTGAAGTTGTGTTTTTTTCCCCCCGATCTTCTGTAAAACAGTGACCTGGTCAGTCTCAAAGTAGACAGTTTCTCATAGGACTTTCTGTCTGTCTGCTGTATTCTGACAGCATTTATTCAGAGGTGTGAGCGGACAGGTCCATCTACAGCAAGTAAAAACACTCTGGCAGGAACTAAAAGTTTTACCTTTATAACTGTCAGTGTTGCCTGTTTCTACATTAAACCACTGACAGGATGAGTTGAAATGGTTGAAACGTCAGCTAAACTACAAGAAGAGAGAAAAACACTAGGGGAAGAACCAGGGAAAGTGGTGTGTCGGACAATACATCTTTTTAGTAACAAATACTCACCCTCTGCAAGCTTGAAAGGATTTGCAGCTAGTTTCTTTGTGGAGAACATACTGTATACAACAGACTATGATGACTATAAAACATTGGCAGTTACACAAACCTTTGTCTTTGTCATTCTCAGATCTTTATGCTACAAAAACTATTACAAGCTGAATAACTACGCTTAAAATAAAAGGAATCTATTGTGACTATCTGATACAAAGATCTACAGTATACATAGTGAGTATATAGGATGTTCTGTGGCTGGACATAGGAGTCACAGTGTTGCCCAGGGCAGGATATGGGCAGTGGAAATGAGACTAGCAAACACATCAGGGGCACAAAACCTGCTGTGCCCCTACAGTTAGGACTGACACTTAAGAGGATTAGGCTTGGGTTGCCAGTGTGTGTATTTGTGCATTTAATGGGCAGCATTCTCGCCCGCATTTCCCCATCAGACTGCATGTTCATCAAATAAAGCAATCATCCAAATGCTGATACAGACATGCACATCTCGCCAGGGTGAAGACAAATCAGCTGCTACTTTGTTCGTGAAATTAGACCAGCATCAGACTGTGTCTCAACAATCTACTCCCACTCAGGCAGGTTTATTACTGCAGGATGTCTAGCCTCGATTTCAGCAATCTGATCAGCCAGTTGCCCTTTACCGCTGAGACGCCAGGAGGATTAGAAGTACCTTTGTGGGTTCATGCTCTGATTCTGCATTCTTAAGTTTCTCTACTCTTCTCTGCTATTCCAAGTGGCTCTGACAAGCACAGAGAGCCTAGTCATCTCCTCCCTGAACGGCCACAGTTGACGTCATGTGCACACGATAGCAGGCGTTTTTGGTTAGTTAGTACAATTTGCAGATTGGGTTGTGTCCCCACAAATGGCAGCAGGAACGAGACAGACAATGCGATTGACGGAGACAGGCTGAGGAGGGGTGATGGAGAGCGAGGGAAACAGAGAGAAATGGTACATGGCCTGTCTGCTGACAAAAAAGGCTACAGAGCAGAGCCACAAATTGCATACAGTCATGAGAGGATTGATAATGAGAAGCAGTATGTGACCAATCTGAACTCAACACACAACCTTCATACACACACACACACACACACACACACACACAAACAGGAGTCTGGCAGAGATTGTTGGCATTCCACATTCACTGTGTGAGAACTGACCATCAGTGTGCTATGCAGTGAAAATGCCTTCAGTAGCATATTAATATGACGACCTTTCCCATGATACCTCTTAAGATTTTCAACTTTATTGTTTCCTGTTTCCCAGCAGATCAACTTAACAAAGTAGAGACCGACCTGGGCCCCTCCCTGAGGTGGTTCAGCGGTGAAACACTGACTGTGGAGATTAATTAGCCTACGGTTTAGTGCTTTCTGCACTAAAGTGCTGCTAATTAAAATGTGTGAGTGTGTGTTTTCATATAGTTTGTCGGTGTGTACGTGTATGTCTTTATCTGTATTTGTCTGTGTGACTGAATTTACATCTGGGACCAGGATCTTATTACAGATTTTTTTTTTCTCTGTCTTTTAACTTCAAAAGCAGAACAGGATGAGACTGAGTGATGGGGGGAGTTATTGATATTTTAGAAGGTAGTGTTTTTTTTCCATCATGTGTTTTCAGGTGGATGCACACATATTTCCCTGAGGGATTAGAGGTTGGGTATGAATTGCTTGTGTGACGGAGCTGTGCAAAGGGAGGTCTGATAAGATGAAAAAGATGGAAAGGTTTGGCAACGATATTCAGTATCCAGTGCTTGAGTTTTTAAATTGGAGTCCACAGACTGATAGACATCTTTGGAGGCCATCCATGGAAAATAAACCGCCATTTATCTGTCATAATGGAGGACACATTTTGGGTATTTATTGAGGGTTGCATTGCTGGGGCCAAGCTAGATAAGCCTGTTATTTTAAAGATGGACTAAAAAGCCAGCTGTGCTTTCACCAGACACTTGATAGATACTTGAATAAAATAGGGATGAACCGGTCAGACCACTTAGGCTTAACAATCTCAGCAAGTATTTTGTACAAACATTCATAATTCAGTGGATGAATCCTAATGGTTTTGGAGTTTTCATGGTGTGCTGACCCTTCTTCGAGTGCCACCATGAAGTTGACTTTTTGGCTAAGAACTGCCATAAAATGTCTTCCACCGTGCCTAGATGAGGAGTCCTAATGACGCAATGACTGTTGAGCTGTCATCTAGTGTGATCAGCAGTTCAAAATGTTCAATCTTCTTCTTATCTATGTTAACATCTTCAAATAGATTTGCACCCAATTTTGTACAGAGTGCCACGGTTGCTAGATGAATGTATTTCAATGACCTTAGTGATCTTCAACATTTCACTCTGTCCAGTATTTGTCTACAAAACTGACATTCCCTTCAGCGCCATCTGTCCTTTCTATTTATTGCCAATTAGCTGAAGGTATATTAGTGTCAACACAATGGGTACACGGCAAGCTTGCCTCAGTATAACCACACATAAAATATTTTACAATATTTACACAGAGCTAATAATAATTGATCCCTTTGGGAAAATTGTTGTTCGGACAGCTGCTAGGCCTGTGTCTGTGCTATTACGGGATTTTGGTATCTTGTCCAAGGACACCTCCACCACCACATTTAGCTTAAGGACTGAGAATTAAACCCTTGGGTTGGAAGACAACTGCTCTACCCGCTGAGCTATCATGCCACCCCAAAAGCTATTGACCCTTTTTAGCTTGCAGCATCTATAGTGCTACAATATGCTGAATGTGACTGATATTTGTTTTCAGACCATGAAACCATGAAAGTCTTCCACTGATCCTGTGGTGAATAATTACAGCAGAAAATTGTTATTGAAATTGTCACCTTGCAAACAGCTGGCCAGTCATATTTTGCTTATTCATGTCATTCAGTTTTAAGGACTAGCAGTCATCAATCTGTTAAGCATCATCATAGAAGGTTTATCAGCTGATATCATATGCAGCTTCCAATAGTCTCACAATTAAAATCGTAGTGTAGAAGATCATTGGTTTGTTTAAACAGTCTTTTTTTCTTTTTGTGTTGCTTGGGTTGAGTAAATAAAGCTCAACCTCACCCCCTCAGCCACTTGGGTTTGAATCGTGATATTTGCTGCAGGCCATCGCTGATTTACATAGCCACACATTAGGAAGATGCCCTTTTAGTTGTTCAGTGTTTGACCACTGAGCAGCTCGGCTGGAGCAGTTGGGGGTTTAGTGCCTTAATAAAGGGCACGTCACTGTCAAGTGCTGAAGGGAGAGCGCTATCTGTTCACTGCCACCAACCGGGTAGATAATATTACCCATCACTGTTACAGTTTCACTTGTGTGAACTCTGTTTAAAATGAGTGTTAAAAATAATCACACTTTGAAATATGTCAAGGTAAATGTCAGGATTTAAAAAAAAAAAGTTAAGTTTCATATCCATTATAAACCTTCTATGATTTTCATTTGAAATAAGTTACTTTACTTCTTTCAAGAATAAAGTTTTAAGACAGTTAAATGCAAATAATCATTGCTTTATTTGTGTTGTTCAGCCAGCAAGCTCATAAACCATGACCATAGCATTAAATTTGATATGGGGGCAATTACAATCTATATGTGAGCAGCAGCAGAAGCACAGCAGACCAGAAAACATATTAAGACAGCTTACAGACCACCTTATTGCACATAACTACTGAATAATCTTCAGTATTTTGTTATTAGGTTTAATAATAAAACATAAACAAACATGCTAAATGTGTCTATTTTATGACTTAATGATGCAGGCATTATAAAATCAAGCAAAAACAGGATTTCATCTCAAGACACTCTAATCAGGGTCTTATCTTAACTAATCATGTTGTTTGTAAAGTGTCACTCAGCTTGACACTTAACATGTGTAATTGCTTGTATGTGACATCATGTGACATGTACATGAGAAAAGTACTCCAGATAATTACAATTTCGCTGCAACGTCGAGAATACATAACCCAGAGTGTCCAAGCTACACGATGCCAGCAAAGAGGCAGGCTAATCATCAGTGATCTCTGAGGAGAGAAAGCGTCTCAGCCTCTCGCCGTCTAGGTGATTATGGAGTAATAAAACCCATGTCCACTTGTGTATTGCAAAACAGGTTTGTCAGGCTGTTTAATCTGACGCTGAAAGCCCTTCTCCATCTCATATGAGATGGTAGGCGTTCTGAAACAATACGTGTGGTTTGGCCAATTAAACGCACATCATAGAGCCAGTCAGGTGCTTCATCACCTCTCGCTGCTGTTGGATTTTTCTTCCCATACATGTGGCCTGCAGGCATTTCAAATTGTTTGATTTGTCATCAGCATCATAGAACAAAGTTGGTGATTGTAAAACAGACAAGAAGGATACAACTAATTATTCAAGGTATGCTCCCTGGCAACCTGATGGGACAAGCAGAAATACGATTGTGGGAGAGTGTGAATCTGACCCTAATCCCCAACTGGGTTTCCACAGAGACGATGACGTCATGGCAACCGTGGTGGTGATGCTGCAGAATGTTAATGTTAATGATGTCCAAGACATGTTG
Source organism: Ctenopoma multispine (assembly GCA_034779795.1). NCBI lineage: Eukaryota > Metazoa > Chordata > Actinopteri > Anabantiformes > Anabantidae > Ctenopoma > Ctenopoma multispine. The sequence goes on from JAUYWH010000026.1 coordinate 7,906,022, forward strand.
TCAGTTACCTGGTGGAGGTGAGTCACTCACAAGTACTCAGGACACAAACACAGTGGCAAAACAAAAAGTACAGCATGTTAAGAGGAAATAGCAGAAGAGGTGGGAAGAGAGAAAAACAAGAGAGAGAGAGGGGGGAAATGTGGACATGGGTGGTTTATTGGTACGGAAAAAGCCACTGAGCCGTTCCTAATCAGATCCCTGTAGCCCTGAGCACACACTCCAACATGACGCAAAGGCTGTAGTGTGTTTAGCTGGCGGCCCACCTCCTCTCCACTCATCTTCGTCTGGCTCTGCATTTTGAAAGGTCACTAATATTGTACCGAACTGTTAGGACACTGCAGCCACAGTGCTGTGAAAAAGTATTTGTCCCCTTCCTGATTTTTTTGGGCATATTTGTCACACACTTAAATGATTCAGATCACCAAACTAATTTTAATATCACACAAACATCAATTAAGGGAACAAAAATGTCCAAACCTATTAGAAAAAGTAACTGCCCCTGAGATTTTGTGGCATTTACGGTTTGCCCTTTATCAGAATAGCTTTCATGTTCGTGCCATGCATGCTTTGTTTCTCCTTATACCTCATTCATGCCTTAGTTTGTCTAGCCCTCTCTTTTGTTCTTTGTGTTCCTCTCTTTAGTCAACTTCTTGATGCTCTGTAGTGTTTAGTTAGTTTAGTTTTCCTCAATTATGTCCTCCCAACCCCTGTTACCCTTCTCCAGGTTCTTCAGCCTTGTTCCAGCCTTCTGTTAGTTATTTGTCAGTTAGGTTTTGTGCCCTCTTATAGGAGTGATTTTTTGTTGTTTTCTCTGTTGTGTGCGTTTACTTTAATTAAAGATCCCTTTATATCAACCTTCTTGCTCTGGTTTGCATTTGTGTCCTGCGTTTGAGACACCCGTGACAACATCGTGCAGCGATCTAAAAAGGCTTTGGGACTCCAGCGAACCATGGTGAGTTGGAGAAATAGAGAAACAGTGATGAATCTTCCTTCCTATGTGTGTCTCTCTGCGTGTGTGAATGAGTGTGTGACAGTCCATACTCTGCAGTATGCCTACAGTACAGTACACGTATACTTGCTTCTGTATATTATACTAAACTTTGCTTTGGCCTTGCAAGCACCACTGTGTATTATTCTGTGAGCATGTGTAGTTCATAAGTGGGGCGTTCATTGGCTGCAGTCCAAGCCCAGCTAAGCTATGGTTGCCAGTTTTGGATGGCATATCACCAAGCTGGCACTAACTGCTTTCAGAGCAAGAAACAGAATGGCAACTTTGTTATGTGGACTGCTGCTGCTGTGGTTGTTATTTAGGCGTGCTGTCACGCACGCTGCTCCTCTTTAACAGCAATTACATCCATAAGTTAGTATCTTTCTGCTAATAAAGAAAAAAGAATACAATATTTCCTTCCAGCAAACTGCACATGGGTTTTCTGCTGTCTTTTTTATAAACTGGGAGGGCATTTTTGTTTGCTTGTGTGAGTGTGTTTAAATATGCCTATTTACTGTGTGATCAAGTTTGTTTGTTTTGCACTGCATGTGCATGTGTGCATCTATGCATTTATTTGTGTGTATGTGTGTGTCCATGTTTACTTATGCTCTGTGGCAATGCATACATTTTCTTGCTGGGCAAAGAGGAACAGATGAACAAACACTGAGTGAAGGAGGGCTGGCCTGGAGGCTTTGTGTGTGTGAGTGAAAGAGTGAGATGTAATAACCAGAGCATATTTTATGACCTGTTTTGGTCCACCTTCACAGTTAACATTGTGTTTTTAGGGAGACATAACTCCTGTTGATGGCTTGAGATGTGTAGCCTCCTTCCTGCACACTGTATAAATCTCTGCCTCCCTTGCTGAGTGACTTTTACACCACAGAAACCTATCACCTGGAAACAACATTGGTCACCGGTAAGAAACACTAAAAAAGTATTTCCTTACCTAAACTTTTACATATTTTGTTGTACAAATATTCACAGAACTGCACAATATTCAAGATCTAATATTATCTATTATTGTCCAGTAATAGATTTTATTATTTCCAATTAGATGAAAGAGAATTTTTAAATCTCCATGATATATTTTTGACAATAAAAACTCTGCAACACAAAATGTGTCCTATAGAATGGAAACATGAAGAATTTGAGTAACCTTCTGTGTAGTCATTATAATTAACTATGCAGTGTGGGGTACTTCAACTCAAGGAGATATTGACAAAATTGCTTAAAACAAAGCAGAAAAAAAATATTTACGATGAGGGCTTGAAACAGGAATAAGCAACCAGCTACAGATACAGTAGAATAAATTGAGTGAGCACAATTAAATAAAGCTGATGTGCTTTCTGTGATTTTAAAAATATATTTATCAGAGGTTAAATTTGAGCTAAAAAACACAACAAATAAAATCCTTTAAAGACTAATGAATTCATGTGCTTTCCACCTTTACCTATTTTCATCTCCTCTTTAGAATTCTCACAGTGACAGAAATGAACCACAGTAGCTAGATCCTTCATATTTTCACATTCCTGCAACATAAGCTGCAGCTGGTGGCTTTTCTAATGAGATTTTCAGACAAGTTTCAACCCAACCAAGCTGGTTATGAGGAAGCATCCAACACTAGAATGCCATACTGGCATATAAATGAGTCGTTCACCCCCGGGGGCATGCCTGGAGCCAGGGTCAGGGTCTGACACACAGGAGGAAAGTTAGTTTGGCGCAGTCAGAAGACTTTGCTGAACACCCAGAACTGGACACTGCAGCCATGAAGCATACACACATCTCGCACTGGGGAAGATTTCCCTTCAGCAAAAACAAGTGCACGTTCAGGTTTGTTGACTTAGCTAAAGCTGGCAGCAACAAGGATGCGTGATTTTGTTTGAGGTGCAGGTACACACTGAAAGAAATTGTCATGATTTAAACTGGTGATTTTTTTTTTTTCTCCCTTGCTGCATTTCAGTTTTCTATTTCCTACAAATAATTTCTCCTTGTATGCTTTTCTTGTACAGGCTGGGGCTTTTTCATCAATAACATTTAACACAGTCTCAGAAAATCCACTGTAGGCAGCTAAGTGCTTTTCAGTTAATATTCTCTGTGGGTGAAGTGAAAGTGTAACATCATCACTTGCAACACGAGCAGCATTTTTCTTCATAAAGTAATTTTTTATGAAGTATTTGCCAACTGGCAGCTATACAGGTTAGTTGTTGTTGAAAAATGAAGCTGCAAAATTAATTTTAATAAATAACACAGATACTTTATGTTGATGGATGATGCTTATCTTTCAAAGTCTGAAGTGGTTTGATATTTGCATAATATGCTAAGATGTATGATCTAACTGGGTTTGAGGATTAAAAAGCATGGCAGACTAGACTAGTTTAAAATCGATTATTATTTGAATCTAAATCTGAGTAAATACTTCACTATGACATTAATGGGTGTTAGTGCTTCCAGTTCTTGTCAGTGTCTCAGTGTCTGAAGCAGTGAGGATACCTCTGCACACAGAGAGAAAATTGAAGTATTTAAAAATGGATTGCCTGTTTAAACAGGATGTAAAATTAGGCAGATTATAAATGTATACATCTAGCACTTGCATTCATTAAGGCTCTCTCTCTCTCTCTCTCTCTCTCTCTCTCTCTCTCTCTCTCTCTCTCTCTCTCTCTCTCTCTCTCTCTCTCACAC
>JAUYWH010000026.1:7909705-7947764 GCA_034779795.1 Ctenopoma multispine
CTCTCTCTCTCTCTCTCTCTCTCTCTCTCTCTCTCTCTCTCTCTCTCTCTCTCTCTCTCTCTCTCTCTCTCTCAGCTGCTGTTCTCCTATAATTCAGTCTTTATCTCTTCAACACTGATTACTTCTTTTTCTAAGACAATGACACAGACTCACTCTAAATGGCCAGTTATGAGGAGAGATGTGTTCAACGTGCCATCAACAAGGAAATTAGCCTGTGTTGGTGATTTAATTTCAGATTGTCAGACTTAATTACTCTTGTTTGTGCATGTGTGTGTTTGGTAGGTGTGTGCTTTTAAATGTAAAGTTACGTGACCCAGCATTGTTCACGTGCATCATGTAAACGGACTTTAGTATAATACATGCGTGGGTGTCAATAATGCTAACACTGTAATATGAAAGTAATTATTTAAGACAGCTTTACTTGCGTCTGTCTCCTGGAAACAAGGAATGATGATGATAAATGTGATAATTTGACATAAGCTATTTAATAGGCTATAATGAAACTGTTTTAAATTATGCTTCACAAAAATAACACAACTTATCTTAAATTAGTTATTCTGGTTAATTATTAAATAACATCAGTTAAATTCCCGAATTGTTCTAAACTCAATGAATTTAGCTTTTTCTGACAGAAATATCTCCCTCAATGTTCCATCTATGCATAAATAAATAAAACACAGTCAATTCTTTGTTTACAAAAGCTATTTCTTTTAAATTATTTATTATTTAAATAATTTCCTAAACTATACTTTCTTATGTGATGCTGTAACCTCCCATTTACATACTTGATTGCTCTTGATTTGACAGAGCTACAGATGTTTCTCAGAAACCGACTGACGCAAGTTTATTTCTTACAGTAAAAGTTAACGTTAAAACTTAGGAACAGATTTTTAAGTAGCTGATGAAACTGAAAGGTTCAGCTTCGCCTTGCTGTAATGACGTGTAAATGTACCCAGTGGAGAATGTCAGTAAATCATGTTACTTATAGCTGCAACAGGTTAAAAGAAATTAACTTAAAGTTAAGAAGAACTTTTACCGTGCTTTTCAGACTAAGATTGATTTAAATAATTTATGATTAAGGTATGTTTAGGTTGCTAGATAACTGATGCTACTATAATGATGCTGGGTAATGTGCACACAGGAGCTGGTATTTAATAACATCTCAGTGATTATATTTCCTGAACTCTGCACATGGGGGCTTCAATGTTGCACTGCTTTGAAGTGGGGTTGCAATACACAGTTAAGTATATATTATTCACCATTAAAGGTTTGTCTCAGTCTCTTTGTGTCATTCACAGCATCTACACTAATTATTTACAAAGGAAAGTGCTGGGCATGGTGCTGAGTTCTGTGTCCTTCTGCCATCTGCTCAATAGCTCACACACACACTCTCACACACACACACAAATGTGCATGCTACTTTGTAAATGACAATCAGGTCAGTGAATTTCACCGAGTAGAGCAGCAGTGATGGACACAGTGGATTTCTTAGTGACATTGAGAATTTTCAAATGTGTCAGTAATTATCTTGCCTTGCAAAGTAATAATGATTAGAAAACACAATCTGCCCTGCCAGTTTTAGTGTTAATAAATCTAAAACCCGATGTAAATGCAAAGCTGTCACAAAGATCTTCTGATGTCATTCTAAGGAAAAGTTTACATAACAGAAAACAGCCAGCCGCACATCCACACACTTCTTCGAAATCATAATTCAGACGGAGAAAGAGAGATGACAAAGCAGCATGATACAAGTGAGCTTTGAGCTCAACATCAATATCTCTAATCCATTTTGTCCTGACACAGAAAATGAACATTTTCACAACAATAGACTGTGCAATTCAGTCTTCAGTTTCTCCCCTGCTCTTATCTCGTTCGTTTTTTTTTTCTGATTTTATTGCTGAGGCTTGGAATAATGACATAATAGCGGTAGTTTTTCTTTGCTCCTGATGAGGATTGGGGGTGGATAGTCATGATGCTGGTGGGGTTGCTATTTGCTCTAGGTAATTTCATATACCGGGGTCATGGTCATCTGGAGTTAGGAGGTATTTGAGGTCAATAAGTGCATGAGAAGCACTTTGTCTTGTTGATGTAGTTAATTCTAAAACATAGACATGAATAGTCCCAGCATCAAAGACATAACAACATCACAACTAATCTACTGTAAATTAAAGAGACAATGATGTCACTGTGATATCATGCATGTGTCCTCAGAAACCCATTTAGTATCTTGCAGGAGTTGTAGGGTTTAACATGCTTTCTAAAATATCCAGACTTACTACACTGTTTGTATTTTATTTATTTTGTGAAGTTACTAGAGAGACACCATCAGCTGGATACAAATTTCTCCAATAAATCTGATTCTGATTCTATTACATTTGCACAATCCCTTTTATGCCTTTTTCATGACAAATGAGGCCATCACTGGTGCGGTGATAACATTAGCCTTGCAGTGATACCTTAATGTTTTATTTACTTCTACCAATGCTCAAAAACCTGAGTGGAATATATGGACAGCAGCAGCCATACTGTAGTCCAGATGGCTCTGCTGGCCTACATGTACACACTTGAAAGACACAAGATGAGGAGGCGGATACTCTTGACTCTGGGTTTGTCAAGTGTTTAGTCAGTACTGGTGGGTGTTTGGTTGGTATTCTAATAGTAAAGAGGCCGAGCACTGCCTGACCAACCCTATGCAGATGAGAGATGTGAGAATACAGTCAAATTAGCTGAGAAACAAAGAGGCATCCGCTGAAAAGCAGCCACATCTATGGTGACTGGCAAACAGACAAAGCCACTCCCCCAGGCTCTCCTGAGAGGAAGAACTGGGCCTCCACTCCCCATGTGGTCACAACACAAACAAGCCGGAACTAAGGACTTCAAAGCAGCCACACACAAATGCCACACACAGGGTCTGTCTGAGACATCTCCGGTCATGTGACTCCAGGCCAGGTGCACACAGACTGGGTCCTTGGCAAAGCAGCGTGGTCGCTGCCCTTGTCAGTTTTGATCAGCAGCCAATCAGGGGCTCTCACTCCTTTGAGGTGGTTGTTTTGGGGGCTCAGGGCACCTCCCACATTGGCTGAGCACCTGCTGCTCTCCAATATGCCGACCCACTCCCCACAGCGTCACAACAGGCCTCTCATTCACACTCCTTCGAACCCCCCCCTCCCTATCTATCTCCCCCTGCCAGGTGGGACCAAACACATGCCCGCTGTCTCGTAAACACGAAGACGTGCCAGCGTTGCCCAGTTTGCTGCAAGGAGTCCTGAGAGACGTCCAACTATCACAAAGACTCGTGGTGGAGCCAAATAGTCCAGGGAGGAACCAGACAGCCAATAAACAGAACAGATCCCACAAAACTGTAAAATACAGCAGTACAAAGCAGCTGACAGCTGAAAAACAACACACACATACACATTGAAATTACTCTGAAGAGGACAGATAGAGATAGAATGAGCAACAAAAGCAAAGAAAGAAAGAAATGGCCAAAAGTGGTCTAGAAAGCGAATGCCTAATAAACAATTTTCAGCTTGAATAAACACAATATAGCAAATCTCCACTCGGTATTTAGAGAAAGGAAAGGAAGGACAAATAAGAAATTGCCTTTCCCCAGTTCGTTCATTTCCTGCAAAGAGGCAATGATCAATATGTCTGGCCATTAAACCACAACACCTTCCTGCAAATAGCCATGTGATGTAGGCAGGGGCGGCATTAAGAGCTGCTGCAGAGCTCCAGGCCAGCTGATGGAGCCAGATCAGCTCCCCAATGATGACAAAAACACAGGGGAAATCAGCCAATCACTCACTCCCGCCTCACACCTCCACATGCCTCTCTCCTCACTTTACCTCTAAATAACCACACTCCTGCTCTTTTCTTTTCTCTTTGCCGTTTTGCTCTCTCACCCTCCTCCGCCGTTGATCTATTAACCCGTCTCTCTCAGCAGAGGAGCTGGGGCAATCTCAGACAGGCAAAACCAATTCAGCAGACAGTGTAATGCTCTCCACTTCAACTAAGCTCCAACTGGAGCTCTTGAACTGGAAATTACATTTTCACAGCTTGCTAACACTGAATTAATGCCAATTACAACGTGTGTTATAGATGAACACGCAGTGAAAACAGCAAATATATTTTAGACCAGAGAACATATTCATCTTAGCCAAATGTTAATATCACTTGGGTTCAGTTCTTGACAGCTGCTATTTGTATTCAAAGCAATGGACAACACTTGCAGCAGTCTCGCTCCCCATCTTCTCTTTACCACCATTGCTTTCTCCCCTTATCTTCTTCTCATCCAAATGAAGTCGTGTTAAATAGAGTTAAAAAGAATTTTGGAAATTGATATCATGGCAGCTGCCTTTGTACATGATCACGTGCATCATGTACAAATGAGGGAGTTGGAATGAGAAAGACAGAGACACATTGAGACAAAGTGCTCTTGTGTCTAGACAAGAGAGTGAGAATAAATGGAGACAAAATGATGGCACTTGGGAGGGAAGTTAATAGTGATGATGTACTCTTCTGCAAGAAAGTCCCTTCCAATCAATGGCTGTAGCTACTCAACTGCCACCAAGAGAGGGGAATCTAACCAGTTATTTCGACAGACCTTTGAAAATACCCTACAGTGAATCATAACCATGCACACAAAACATTTTTTCAGACAACAACCGATGTTGGCGATGTTAAAGCAGTTCATTAATATTTCATCACCCTTTTGTGTATCTTTTCAAAATGACAAAATTTAACTGTAAAAATCCAGTTTTATTATCATATCAGTATGCTCAAGGCCAGTGGCGGTACCAGAATTTACTGGCAGGGGCACACTAAAATTACTTTTATTTGAAGTTTTTTCCTATTGCTAACACACTAAAATCGAATGCAAAGCTGAACTGCAAAAACAGACACAATCTCTCCTCACATTTGTAAAATTCAAAGCACAAATCACACCTTTAAACACAATTAGCAATCAACTCCACATCTTTTGCATTAGAGTGGAGACCGCTTCCTTCAGAAAACACAGAAATTTGACACAAAGACACTTTTTGCCATTTCTAAACACAGACATTCAAAGATCCAGAACCAGACCCATCAGACTAACACATGTCACCTGGTCAAACGCCTGCCTGCTTATTAGCAATCAGAGTGTGAGAACTATAAAACTCCACAGATTTACTAACACTAAAGAACAATGGAAGCAGGAGGAAGAGAAAAGAGAGGCAGGGATTGACTGAGAGGTCATGAACTTCTAATGAATTTCATTAGTCGACCATCTTATACTGTAAATCATGGATGGAGAATGAGAGAAGCTGGACAGAGGGTTCAGACCAACTTGAATCAAATTTACTGTTGCCTCATGTAATTAATACATTTAGGCCTGAGAACAGGTATGGTTTAGCATGTAAGAACTATGCAGTGGACACAATTCAATTGAAAAGTCTATCTCTGTTGTGGCGATTAAAACACTGGTGTGTTTTACAGAGATCGTCTCAAACTTACTTTAAAGGCCGCCGTCATTTACAATCTCCAGCAATTGACCCTCCTGCTGCACAGACGTGATCAATACACCAGGTGTGTTTACAAACAGAGCACAAACGGCAGAAATTCCGGTTTTTCAAAATACAAGACTGAGTTTTTCAAAATAAAAATTGTGTGAAAACGAAAATAAAATAATTATTTAATTACTTTCTCAACTTAAACATCAACGTTTGTGAATCATTTAACACTAAATATTGCAAACAACTGTTTATTTACCCCTTTTTCTTCTTTACGATTGAAACGATATGTCTTTTATTAACTGAAACAAACTGATTGACAGCTCTGCTGGGGGTGGCCAGGCAGGGTGGCCACCCCTCTGGTCCCGCCCTTGATCAAGGCACTCAGTGTAAAATGGACGTTTCACTGTAAATCGACTGAATCGGCTGAAATTTTACAGTTGAATGATGTCTTTATAATTAGCAGTGAAAATGAAACGCTCCTTTACGTAATGCCAGGTTTCTCTCACACCTCTTTTTAAAAAATCTCCACAAAAATGTCTACCATGAATAAAATTACATGTCATGGCAGCCTCACAAATTTGAACTTGGCCTTTCAAAAAAGTGGAAAATTGTGATTTTAAAAACCGGTCTGATATTTTGGAAACACTTTTAAAATAACATGTTATTTTTAGTACAGTATATACAGCATAGTACAAAGGCTGGCAGACTGTGTTGCTCCTTTCAATTTCAATAGCCGTCCATGTTCTAGCCACTTTTATGGTGAGATGTGTAGCTGAAATTAGAGCTGAAATATCACACATTGTGCAGTCAGACACAAGTGCAGTGTAATTCCCAATGATGATCACACCTGTCACGAACACCATCTGGAGCTTTAACGTTCTGCTCTCGAATTCAGCTATCACTCTCATTCCTCTCCCTGCTTGCATCTCTCTGTGTCTACAACCCTTACCTAGACAAGTCGTGTGTGCTTTAGATAAATAATTTATCAAGCGAGTCAAGCAGGTCATGCATCATAGCCTTTACTGATGATGGAGATGCAGCGTATTTCACCAGCAAAATATCCAGCGAGTGTGAGCTGATTGAATGGCAATGGAGCAGTTATGGAGCTGTGGTTGCTACTAAAGATATGTTTGTAGAAAAAGCAGTCTGCCTGACAAACAAATGCTAATCGTCATGCCCCAAAGATAGCACATTTTAAAAAGGATGCTGTTTTATTTAAACACATTAACAGACCATTAGAAATGCTGGAGAAAACCGTGCCATGTGGTGTGATGGTTTATCTCTGGAGGCTGTGCAGTGGATGTACGCAGCTCATTAAAATGAGCAGCGATAATGGGTACAAGCTTGATTATCTAGCTAATGACATGTTGTCTCATAAAGAACCAGGAAGCTGGGCAGCACAGGGATTAACCACTATACAACACAGTGTAGCCTAAAATATTTCAGATGCACTGTCAGATCATCATCAACAGGCTGATGACCAGCGCTACTATACTGTAAAGTCAGTGTCAGAGGGTTAAAGTCGTGATTTTCCTGAAGTTCTGCTAACAATACAGTAAAATGGAAGTAGTAGTGAATCACCAGACAGAACTGACCATCACTAATCATCTTAATCTAACTCTTAATTGAATGTGCTGCCATGCTAACTTTTGCAAATTAGCACTAAATACAAAGTACATTTGAGTCATAATGTCACAGTGTCCTAACTTTGCAGGTGTTTGGTCACAAACAAAGTTTAGGACAAATTGAAATATTAACCTGATAATCGCCCCTGAACACAAATCAGGACATCACTTGCAATTCCTGTGGGCAACATGAATGTGTTATTGCAAGGCACTTTATAGCATAAAGTTTAAGACCTTACAGAATATAACATTGCAACTATATAGAGTTATATAGAAAACCCAAAGATTTTTTGGAGGGGAAGAATTCAGTTTAACAAGAGAAACATCCAGCAGAACCAGGCTCAGGGTGGGCGGGCCATCTGTCTCAGCCAGTTGGGATGAGCAGAAAGTGGAGAGACAAAAGAACAACAACAAGCAGAAGACAAAACACTGGGCCGAGCTAGTAACTGCACACTGGAAACAGCTCAGAAACCGGGGACACCTGCAGTAAGGTACAGAGAGGAAGAAGAGCTACAGCAGCAATACGACACAAAGTTAATGGTATGCAATGGTGGCATATAAATAGATAGAGAGGAGAGCAGCTCAGTGTATTAAGTGAGGTGCCACAGCAGTCTCTAGCAGCATAACTAAGAGGTGGCTCAGAGTCACCTGAGCCAGCTCTGACTATTAGCTTTGTCAAACCAACGGAGAGGAAATCCATCCAATTTTCCAGGTTTCAGAGACAGCATGGCTAAAAACAGTCAAGAGTATTTTCAGTCTTATTTACTCTGAAAATGACTCAAAGTGTGGTTGTTTTTGTACTTAACAGGTGATCCTTAAAAAACAGATTCACAGACTTTTATCGCATGCAACATTTGGCTAATTTTGTTCTGGCCTTCACACAACACAGTAACAGGTTTCTGCAGCAGGTTCCTGTTGGCGGAAGCACAATACACATCTATTGAGTGAGAGGCTGCAGTGGGCCAGTGGCTGTCTGCCCAGGAGCAGAGGGATGTTTTTGTGTGTGTGTGTGCGCCCATTTGCTCTTTTCTGCACACAGAACCTCTATTGTGATGTCTCTGGCACTCTGCAGTAACAGTTGACTGGGAGCTTCTGCCAGTTCCCCCGCCTGGGTTTCTCTTGGGACACAAAGAAGAAAGACAGGTGAAAAATCACATCCTAAATTATTTTTCCTATAGAGAGTGAATAATAGAGGACTGGGTGAAATGTCAAATTAAATGTAAGCATTGACTATTAGACTATCAGATTTTTCCTCATTTCCACATCTTACAAAGCTTCTGCATTTGAGACATTTATAACTCATCGTTTCTGATGTGATTATAAGGTGTCACCTTATCTGACAGTCTCCAAATGTCTTTTAAATGTCAGATTATTCTGTTTACTTTTGAAGTGTAGGATCAGTAGCAGGTGCCATCATCATCACATCTACGGTGCAATAGAGCTGTTGACATTTGGGATGTTTCAGCCATCAAACTATTTCGTTTGGAGAGCACCGAGCCGGGGTTCAAGTGTCAGCCCAGGTTACTGCCTTCCCTTTACGCAGTATGCTTTCCCCCCACGCCTACCCTACAGTGGAGCCCTCCTCACCTGTCAGTCATTCTCCTTCCTGCTGAGTGGCAGCTCTGTCAGCTAGTGGGGAGAAAGGGGAGACTGAGCGAGTCCAGTCACATCTGTTGTTTTACAAGCAGCCTGCGTTCAGCCCCAGGGATCTCATTATAATCCAGCCTATCGAGAGAATCGCTCATGAAGCACTCAACCACACAATGATATATACACGCCAACAAGATTGCATGTTTCAGACAAATATGCAGGTATAACATTCTCATGTTCGCTTAGCGTTTACACTTAATGTAAACGCTAAGCGAACATGAGAATGTTATAATGTAACTCACATGTAGAGGCAAATAAGAAAACGGGTTGATGATGCAAAGAAAAACCATTGCTTCAATTCAGCGCACGTTATACACCAACAATAAGTGACACCATTCAGTATTCACTGCTTGTATTCTGTTGCACAGCTGTCGGTCTGGGATTAAACTGTGCCTGCAAACAGACCGACACTAAAGGTGAGCAAAAGCGGCCTTCAAAGTCAAAAAGGCAGCAGTGAGGAGGCAGTGAGCTGCTGGTTCAGACTGCCCACTGGCTCAGCGTCACTTCTTGAGACAAAGCAGGCTGATTTGCGTCACATTACTGATTCTCACTGGCATTACAGGCATGGCGCTCCATGCAAAGCAGCGGTTGCAAGACAGAATGAATGAAGAGTGGTGAGGAGAGAGTGGTAAGGGAAGGGGAATGTGAGGGGCAGCATGGATGAAGACAGCATGTGTGCTGTAATATGTGTTGATGTAAGATATTGTGTCATTCTGTCTCTCTATGAAGGCAGGTTTCCTATAAACTCCCTACTGGTAATTACATACTTGTATTCACACACACACACACACGCACAAACAACATCAAAATACACAATGAAAATATACATTGTCCTATCTGCAGCTGTGTTCTTTATTAAAATAACTGCTATGGTGCTTTAATGTTAAAAATAACAAATAAAAAGATAATACAAATTTGTTACAACCTGGTTCATATAATTTCTATTGGCTATGATAATGTGATTATGTGTTCACTAAGGTAACTAGGATTTAGTAACATGCAGCATTGCCAGTTAGATCAAGCAAGAAATATAAGGCAGGTTTTAAATACAACAGGTTAACCTAATTATCTGCCATTTTATCAAGTGGATAAAGTGGTGGTTAAAGCCAAAAGTGATCTCAGTTTCACATAAAAACTGTGTGCTTACAGCTAGAGCAGGTAAAAAATGTTTTTGATTTGTTTTTGGGGGACTTTTACCCTTTAGCCCGGGGAGGCACAGATCAGTTAAATGGAAAGCAAATGTGTACCTTGCAAGCCACCTACTACTGTAGGTTTCTTTGTCTCTTTATTCACCACTTCTTCTTCAATGTCCACTAAATAATTCATCACACTCCTCGCTTTTAGTGAACACCAATGACCCGTGCTCCCGTGTGTCTGTTTTGCTGGGACACCACTCACATGCTGGAAATCTATGTCACAGTTTTTTAGTGTCTGAGATTTTCAGTCTAGTCGGCGGGTCAAGATCAGGAGTGGACATTAAAATTCATAAAGGAGTGCTTTACATTGGAAGGCATGTCAGGAGCAGAGAGAGGAGATGAGATGATAAACACTCAAGCCTAAGGTCGACATGCACAGACAACAAGCCCCGGGCGAAAGCAAGGCCAGTGTCTTCTCAGTCAACTCACCTGGGCTTGCTGGCGGCATTTATGTCCACACCGGTTAGTTGGCTTGCTACATCTCACAACATTTGGGCTTTCCTGAGCATTCAGGTTGATGCTGACAAGTTTGGTTTGGATGGTTTGATAGTTCTTTCATATCAACTTTGTTGGTCAACCTGCATCATCTCTCCTAAATCCAGAGAGCAGTTTCTGATGGGTGTTGTGTTCCAGCTACAGAAGATGAACCTGTTTGTCTAAGTGGAGAGGAAAAGAAACTGAAGAGACTAAAATCCTACTTTAAATTTTAATCAGAAATTATCTTAATGTTGTACATTTTGAAACTTTCTTGAATCTCCCTCACACTTTGTTGTTTATAGTATAATCTTTAGCCAAAGGCTACATACCAGCTTAGACAACTCTTGTTAACCAGCATCCCAGCCAGCCTCTTGTCCACGCTGCAGGACTAATTTCAATGTTCTCCCCTTAGTCCTCTTAGCACAAATGTACAGTTTTATAGTTTTATTTTTAAACATATGTTATTTGTGCTTTGAAACATGGTTCTGATGGATATAACATGTTATCAATGCACTGTGGCCAAATTAGTATTAAAAGAAAAGGTTATAAGGTAGCCTTCCCTGAAAAGACATCTTAATGGCAGAATATGTTGCTCCAAAACCTGAGTCGTTCAGCATTAATGGGGCCTTCAAATATGTGTGAGTTACACATGTCGTGTGGACTAATGCAGCACCACAACAACTGATGCTGGCTTTTGATCTATGCACTGATAACAAGCTGAATAGACACTCTCCTATTTAATTCAAAGGATGCAGCGTCCATATACTTTTCCAAAAAATAAATCAAACTTCTGATATTTGAGACATAAGTTTCTATTCTACTTATAAGTTTTATTTGACTAGGTTTGCCATTCCAGTATATTTAGAAGAAAACTAATGAAGATTACATGGACAGAAATTGGATATTTAGATATGGACATTGCTGATCCATCTGAACAAAGATGGCCTTAGAGGTGTTTGTATTGATGTTTGCAATTCTGTTGAATTCAACTCTGCAGAAAACCAATATGTTGCAACATATATGAAATAAAATATATACACAATAATATAATATACATTGTTCATTCAAATATAAAGTGCAGGCACAGATAATACTAAAATAATACTAATATTCTTTGAATATGATCCTTCTGCAGAGACATCAATATTATATGTTGATGTAAAGACTGTAAAATGCATGATCAGTTCCATTTGTTTTCAAATTTAATAGTTTTCAAAAAAAGGAAACTCAGAGGCCCCTTAAAAGTGTCTTGTCTGCTGCATTATATAAGGCATCAGCGTCATTCAGATCCTAAAATAAAACCTACAGTCTACTTCAGAAAGTTTGAAGGGCTTGTGAATCGATCCTCCTTGCATTTTTGCAACAAATTGAACAGTGGAGAAGGATAAAATAAGTTGGGAAATAAGCTTAGTACTTTGGTGCCACATGAGGCAAGACCATTGAGAAATTACCATTATTAAGTCTACAACGACCACATTGATTTTCTGTTGTGTGTCTGCCATGATAACGAGACGGCAGGTGTCAATGCGGCCGCGGTGTAATCAATGTATACTCTGCTTTTCTCTGAGTGATCAAGAGGAGAAGGGCCGAACTGTGGCATGTGCAAGAATAAAACTGATCTGACCACTTAGTGAAACTAATTTGTTTTTAATGTGGAAATACCGATCGAGACGTTGTCTGTCTTTACAGTGCATATTTGATCAAATACACATTAAATACAGCATCTCGAGTCTTCTTGTTGGATAAAGGTGGATAAAGGTCTGATCTTTATTTCTTGAACTTACGCATCTGAGCTACATTTGTCACTGTCCATTCTCATAGCTCTCTTAACTTACATAAATGAGTTCTCTATAATTACTCATTTTTATCAAGTTAATTAAGTAAAATAAAAAACTATTTACTTTTTTGTTTTGAGTGACGCTAACTTAAAACAACCAATTACCATACCAGTGGGAGGCAGTAACGCAAGAAACTGTGACTAATCTAGCTTCACCATCCCGTCACAGCTGAAAAGCCAAGCACGGTGTTTGCCAGTGACAGAGAGAGAGGATAAAGATTTTGGCCAGTGTACTACAGGCAGTGGGACTGAAATGGAAAGTCATGTTTAAAGCACTTAACTTTTACAATTAACGGTTACTTGACCTTTTCAAGGCAATAGGTTTGCATGGTTTTACCAATTAAATCTGACTGCCGGTCAAGTTCTAAGTTGCCAGAGATGTCACATGTCAGTCCAGCTTAAATGTTAATAAATGAATATAGACAGTACATTGAAATAGTAATTCAGTGAAAAAACAAGTACATCTAAAGCATAATAACAATTTAGCTTAAAACAATAAGCTTTTGTTAGTTCAAAATACAAATCTTTTTTTTAAAGGCAATCCGTAAGTAAGGTTAACTAATTTGAATTTACAGTGCATATATGTATAAAAACAGAACTTTAACAGAATACCAAGTGTCCTCCCTATTCTTTTATTTCCTATAAAATCTTTTGGATGATTTTAGGGAAAGAAAATCATGTGAGAACACAATCTGACACACCTAAAATGGGATAATGTGATCATATCTTTGTCTGTCTTGTGCTACTCAGGGCTTGGAGGACAACTTGAAAAAGTGTCCTTGGATGAAAAAGAGTAGCGTTTTTAAATTGATTGATTTGTATTTTTTTCAGATAGTGAGTTGATAATCAACCTGAAAAGTCCTGATGTTTATCAGCAAAACCCCATTAATGAAGTCTGGTGCAGTTTATTGAAGAAGGTGAGACAGAATTTTTTAAATCAGAGCTTCAGAATCACACACCACCACAAAGTGGAGTTAACGCTAAACTACCTTATTTTGTTACTGCTATCTGAGGACACTTTTTCATGGTGCCTCTCTTCTCTCAGTACAAACACTGATCACATTCAGGAAAGGTATCATGGGGTTTGGAATAATAAAAATCACTGTCAAACTACCAAATAAAGATGAAGTAAAACGTTCTCTCTGGTATAAAACCCTGACTTCATGTCACTTTTCTCATACAGTCACCCTCAAATAGAACAGTAAGACAGACAGGAATTCATGGCCACACAATTCCAAATTGAGGACTGTGAACACATATTGAGCACTATTTCTATGTAAATTCACAGCTGTTCTGCATCTCTTGACATTGTTATTCACTGCTCCATCAGCACTAGCTACAGGACAAATTTCAAGGCAGACTTTGATCCTGCTGAATACAAATGATGACATGGCTCAATAGAGCGACCTTTCACGTGGACTGCTCCGTTGCTTCTAGGTACATTGTGCTCAGATTAGCTAAAACTAAACCTGCTAAAACAATAAGCACGATGACCCTGAAAGCTCATGGTGCTGCAACTTAAAGCCACAGTATGCAGCTTTTTTTCAAATATGTTTTAAATATGTTCAATCACTTATCTCAAAGTGGAGAGGTGCTGTGAAGGTCTCCTGTGACACAGGCTCACAGAACAGCCTGGGAGACCAGCTAAATGTACATCTACTTTATATATCTAAATGTCATTACTAAAAAATAACTTGTTTTTATTGTTCTAATTACAGCATTTTTCTTTGGAAAATTAAACCAATACCAGGATGACATGTTAACACAACAGCCACCTGGTCTTAACCAAATCCTATTATGCATAGAAAATCCTACTTTTTATTACAGTCATGTCTGAAAACATCATATTTGACAGACATTTGGCCTTTTACCAAAATAAATATAACTGGACTGAAAGTTTGGAAAGGACTGTCCAATAAAGATCTGGAAGGGACAAAAATTCTGCATTTTCCGACTGACAACAAGTTGATACAGGTTGCACACAATGATGTCAGGTCGCAAACGATCTGAACTGTAGAAAGTTTCATGCAGCCAGAAGGAATTAAGCCAGAGTCACGACAGCACTGATACACAGTAGGACCAAAAAACTATTGGAGACAACTGAATTTAGTTGTGCTTTATTAACTCAGTTAGCATCAAGCTGAAACACTGTTGATGCCGGCATGAACAACAACAGTAGATATTTGCCAAGTGATGTTTGCAGGCTTAAAGAGCAAAATAGCTGTGATATGGGACAGTGACAGCAGACAGCCCAGATGTGGTGGCTCCACGTTGGCAGGTAGGTTGGTCTGCGTCATTATTAACATTATTCCAAAAAAATATACACTTGTGCTAAACATGCTTTCTTGAGTCATTATTTATTTTCTCTTATGCCTCTTCCTCACCGGAATAGCAGCACCCATCTGTGCACAAGCAGATTGCACCTGCCTTTGAAACATATTAAAAATAGATACAATCATATCCACCACAGTCAATTTCAGGATTGAGAAATTACATTGCATTCATTTAATTTAGGTATTTGCATTATCTACTTCCTGATAATGCACCACTTTGTATATTTATAAAGGCAAAGTTCAAAATCGACAGCATGCGCTGTTTTGATTATTTGAATGACGCAGTCCTCAGTGTGCACCCATAGTACATGAGTTTGCACTATTTTCTGCAAGTGTTATCAAGTTTGCACATGTTTTTGTACATGTAAGGCTCCAACCAGGCTCATAGAGGTGTGGTTGGAGATCATGTGAAAAGTTTAGAGAGAGGAAATACTTTATATATTATCAGAGATGTTCGCTCTGCATGACTTATTGCCACTCCAAAGCATTTTTATGTAGTGAAAAATCTTCTTTGTCCTCCACCTTGATGTGCAGAGTGCAGACTCTCTGCGAGATGATGGACAGTTGGTCTGTGAACCAAAGGCAGTTCTCTCTGTTCTGTCTCAACTTCTCAGTTTTGTTATTTGTCTCTTTGGCTCAGTGGTATCTGCAAGAAGGAAGCACTATTGCCTTTCATTATTCCAATCCTGTCTTCATTTCCCTGTCTGTCTCTGGTTCTTGCTGAGCATGCAACTGTTTTGGACGGTGTTCTTAGTGTGTAGTAGGCCAAGCATCCAAAAATTATGCATGTGCACCTATGTCAATAATGAAAATATTTGTTACTGTTGCCACTAGATGCATCTTATTTCCATATATACTGATCCAACCAGCATGCAATGCAGTACACTGGAGATTCCCACACTCCATGACCTCATTAATCTGCTGTCAGATCAGAACTTGATAACTTTGTACCTTCTAACACTCATCTCTTGTAAATATCACAGCCACTTCATCCACCTTTCTTAATCACCACCAACACTGCCGGTATCCTCCACCTCCTTACACTCGCTGTCCCTTTCATGAACCAGCCCACCCCTATCTTGCTGAATGAAAAACTCATTATAGCTAAGGATTAGCTAAGGATCGATCAATACACACACACACACACACACACACACACACACACACACACACACACAGTATAGATATATAGATACACAGAATGATACAAGGTCCATATTCATTTTAATGCAGTTTATTTCTAGCTAACTGACTAGAAACATACTTATTAGCACAATGAGTAGCTGCATAAATGTACAGAGAGTCACATTTTACTTCTTTAATGTATAGCTGTTTTTAAAACACACATACACACTAGAGCACATCCAGTATACTGACATTCTGAGAAATCCACTGTACAAAAAGAAAATGCTACTTGTAATGGAACATGTTCCCCAACAACATTTCATTTTCAAGGCTGAAATTTTCTCCTCTAAATGCATTCGCCTCTACAGGAAAGGCCTCCTGCTATTGCCCTGGAAACCAGCAAGAGTAAACACATGAGTCGGATCAGGTTCTTGCTCTGCAGCGTGTCTTCACAGTAGCCTCATCTCACTCCTTCTGCACACTCAGCCTATCTTTATTTCCCAGAGGGGAAATATTGGCTTCAGTACCCGGTTCCCCTGAGTCAGAAATCCTCAGCTCCTCAAGGTGTGTACGCATGGTAAAGTGTATGCACACACGCATCTTCATGTGTGTAGGCCTAATGTTGTGTGGGTTAATGGCAGATTAAGCATCAAAGCACTGAGCATTGGAGCAGCCAAGATTTCCATAAATTAACTTCACCTTTTGTCTCTATGCCTTCTTATTATTATTTCGGGTAAAAATCCATGCAAATAAGCACGTGTCTAATCCTGTTCCTGGTAAGGGGTGATAATGGTAGCTTTTGTTGTTTACAGTGAGGAATTATCATGAGGCAGGTGAAGAAGTGGGTACAATGAAGTGATCTTGTCACTGCCATTTCACTTCACAATTTCTGTTGAATAAAAAGTCACAAAATACTTCAACAAATTGTCATTGGCAGAAATGTGAATAATAAAGAAATGTCTATAATCTGTTTGATGATTTTTCTCTCAACTAAATCTCTACTCTCAATTATCTCTTATCAATTTATCACCTGTAGATAAAAGTGTGTGCTTTTGAAATTAGCTCAAACTGTGCAGCCCCTAATTATACCCATTAAGGATGCTAATTACATACCTGACTAATGGCCAACAAACAAGAGAACGAAGTGCAGATCCCAGATTCCCCAAAGGCAGAGGCTGGGAACAGTGTGTCCATAATCCCTTTCACCACACATAGTCTGTGCTTGGCCTGGGAAAGAGCAGCATCCTTCAGGCAAAGACATGTTCTCATCTCAAGTTTTCTCTCTTATGACTGTCCATCACAGCATGGACGCACAGATACACACACACATACACGCACACAAAATATATCTGTGGAAAAATGAGGATGGAGAAGAAAGACAGGAGTTAAAATGAGTTAAGGCAGCAAAGTGGGAGCAAAGCTTTTTTTTCTTCTTCCTGCTCTGGCATTGGTGCTCTGTATGTATCTCTGCTGATCCAGTGACTTTGAAGTGTGCACTTGATTTGGACAAAGATTAGAGAATTTGATCCCCATTCTAAAGGAGCTGGCACACAGGGATTGTTTTCATGGCAATAAAAAAATCATTCTGACTAAAAATCAATGGCCGCTTCCAGAAGGGGCCTTCTCAACTGGGAGTGAAGTACATCATTTCTGGGTTTGTCAGTGTGCCTGCAGTGTTTATCAGGCAACCAACTGACCAGTTAGATCAACAGGTGGATGGAGAGCCATCGTACTGCATGATGACACACCAGAAGCAACCTCGGCCAAGAGCTCTTACCACTGCAGGGACGTCATTGTCTCTGTGGTGCTTCCATATAAAATGAAGCAGCAGTGGCGTAAGTACGATTTGACTACTTAAAAACATACTATTATAACCACAGTCTAATAAGAATATTCTCAATGCTAAAATAAATTAGTTCAGTTCAGTTCACTAACATTACACTGATTTACATGAATTTCCAGTAGACTAAACCTAACCCCTGAACCATAACCATCACTTGTCTAACCCCTAACCTTCAAACTTCATTAATTAAGATCTAGTGAGAATAAGACAGGACAGGGAGTCATGAGCTGTAGCAATTTAAATCACCATATTCTCCCTCACTTCCCTCTGTCAATATTGGACATTGTTTTCTTTCCTACATTTTGTAAATTAAATTTTAAAAGAAGTATAAGGTGTGCTGATGCTTGAGTGGGTCAGAGCAGTGAACAGGAAATTAGGCCTGGTTGACTGTCAAACACCTCCCTGCTGTTCATATCAGTCTACTGCTACATGGACTTCAATTGTAAATGTATCTCTGATCCAGAGATCATTTACATTGCCTTCATGAAGCCTAGAAGCTAATTTAGCTTAGCTGCTAAAATGAACAGCTGAAATAGATGTAAATAGATAGATATATAAAATAATTTCAGCAAAACCTCTGCAGCTAAACTTAGCTTTGGGATGCATGTTCTGGTAAGCCCATCATGCTGTTGCAAGACGACACCCAATCATGACTTTGTGTCAGAGGACATAGAAACTGTAACTTTTAGGTTGCTCATTCAAACTCCCAATTAAGACAAAAAAAAATCCAGCCTTGGAACACATCCTTTCACAGTATTTCAAAGTATGTCATGTGGCTTAACATCGTTGTTGATGTATTGAGTTTTGTAGCTGCATTTAAAGAACACCATTTCCCATAAGCATTAGGTGTTCAAAGGACTAAACGTTACGGCTCAGCAGGGCAGGTAAGTTCATAAGTGAGTAGGCAGTTACATTCATGTATTACTCTCTGAGAACTAGATGCTGAATCAAAACATGGAGCCCATTCATCCACTTGCTAAGTGATGCATACACAATAAAAAAAGTTAAAAATTACGCAGAGAAACAAGGTGTGTGTGTCATTTTGTTAACCAACAATGATGGAAGAATAGCTCAAAAGGGCAGAACAGTTGGAACAGGTACAGGTTTTATGGTCTGTTTTGGCCAGACACAGACGTGTTGACAAGATAGATACATTTGACCGAAAAAGCATTAATGTAAACTCTATGTAACTAAGTAGCGTTTTTAATGTCAAATTTCACTGAGTTGCTAATGCTGTTGCTAATGAAATTAAGAGAAAATCTGACTGAAATTAAATTTGTTAATGCAGGTTTAAACCTTATTTACACCATTTCGACTGTTAAACAGTTTTTCATCATGTCTGTTCTGAGGATTTTTTGGGGGCGAGGCATAAAAACACTTAAGCGACTGAACAGAAGTGCACTTGGAACTCCTGAAAATCTCATCCAGGATCCCTTTGAGATGCAACATCACTTCAACCTCAACTTCATGTTTTTGAGAAACAATCTAATATGGTTGTAAATATTTAGTTTACCTGGACACCTAGGCCTTTAAGTATTTCCATGTATTTTGGAAAATGTAAAACTAAAATGCATTCACAGTTCCTGACAAACATACCCACGACCCATTTTTGCTTTCAAATACTTTCACCTGCTACCAATTAACCTACTAATTTTGGAATCATCCAGAACGGATTTTTTGAGGTTTTATGGTGGTGGTCTAAATTTGCCTATATTTCCATTCGTCCATTATCTAAACTGCTTTTCCTTTTTCCTGATTGTTCTGATGTCAACTTTGTTAAGTTGGAGTTAAGAAAAAGTCCCAACTTCTCTGTAAATAGGGTTTGTACTTTTTCCACATCTTACACACACTTGCAGTTCTTTGAACACCGGAGAAGAGATTTCAAGGCTGCATGAAGTGGGACTATATACATTTGTCAATGTCCAGAGATTTTGCTACAGAGGAAGCTATCGAGGGTAATGCTGGATATCAATGAGCAGGGCTGATATATTGTAGTATTAGATTTAATATGCTGAAACAGATGTAATCCCCTTATATTGGGATGGCAGCATGAAATTCAGCAATGAAACTGTAAATAGCTCAAACTCCCTGATGAAGCAGCTAAAACTGAAACAGCTTGGTTAGATTTGCATGAACTGAGCCTTTAAAAGCAACCATAAGTGCCAAATGGACAGTGACCAGACTTGTTGCTTCTTTCTGATAAAAAGTAAATACAACTCAGGATGGGGTTAGACTTCTCTCATTATTGTGACAAGATACCAAACCAAGCAGCAAACAACACAAATCATGTGGTAAAAAATACATCTAAGTCCACCTCCATTACTACACTGCGTGTTTTGTTACACCTTTTACCTTAATCAGTAGATATTGTTTTGCAAATGGGAACTCAGTGAAAGGGCTGTGTGATTGTCAGCGTGAGTTGTTTGCTGATAAGCTGCATAGTCAGTCTCCTAAATGCCATTTTGGACACAAAAACGTTATAGGCAATTGATTATATAAGTAACCAGCAATTGTGAGTGCACAGGAAGTTTTTGTTGCATAGCTTCTTCTCTCTTTGAAAAGAACCCGTTCCACTGCTGGTGCTCAGAGGGAAGAGTGCTTGATCCTATTCCTATCAAAACTCTCTTGCTTTTTCTGAATTCGCCTTTCTTTCCTCCCTTCCTTTTCTCTCGCTCTCTGTCTCCTCGACTGCCAGCCCAACAGCTGTTTCTTTTTTGGCCAGCCTCCAAATGGATGACTGAGGAGGGTGAATGGGTTTTTAATTTCACTTGTTAACTGCACGTTCACTCTGGTTCCCCTCCCTCGACCTGCAGTGTCAACACTGCTAGATAGGAGGAAAAGTTGGAGTGGGGGGGGGGGGGGGTACACAGCAGTTTGTGCTGAACAAAAGAGCAGGATCTGAACATCAAACCTTCAAATTAAGAGGGCATTCATTAAGCATGAGCTGAGCTATTTGAAGAGTTTCAGTTTCTTTTCTCTCTCTTTTGTTGGTTAATTAATCATGAAGGGCTTTACTCAAGTATCTCAGAGGAGGCGAGGGGGGAATAAAGCAGTGATATTGTTCTGTTCTGCTGCTCTCAGAGCAGAGACCTCCTTGGCTTCTACCTGTCTTTAAATTCCAATACCCAAGACAGGTGCCTCAGGCAAGATGGCTGCTTCCTTAGCAGTACATGCTGTATATGTGCAAAGCAAAGCCCACAGGCCACCATGAAATCCTCCTCATCATTCAACCCTTTTTACCTCACACTGACACAGTATATTACCTACTTGACCTCTCAGTGTGGCATCATTGCATCATCAAATGAGGACAAAATTAAAGCAGAACAAGTGGTGATAAATTGAAGACATTAAAATGGAAAAAAAGCGGACAAATTGCCGCCTCGTCTCAGGTTGACAAATCATGTTTTAACATTAGTAGATGCAGATCATCGACACAAAAAGGCAGCACGAAAACACACAATCAAACTTTACCTAACACCTACAGTTTACTTCAGCTGTTGCCAGGGCAACATTTTAATTAAATGTGCTTCTTATGAGGAGAAAAAAAGTAATGATAAAATATTTTACAAGCTGCAGCTGAGCCATGCAAATGAGGATAATGGTAAAGATGTTTAACACAACTATAAAGTTTAACAGACTGAAAATGTGACATTTAAAAAATGTGACAGCAAATGTTCCTTGAGGATAGTTTCCAACTTTAAAAAACACAGGCAACAAAACACAGTTAACTTATAAACAACTGTTGAAGAACATAACCCCTGGATGCTTTAAACTGAGTGCCTGTGGCTGGCTGGATGAGGTGTGACATTCATCCTAAATGTGATGGATTACACAGAGCCACATTTGATTTGAATAACAAGCAATTTCCTATGTCTGAAGTGATGCTGCAGAGGTGCAGGCCACAGGCTCATGTTCAAAATGTCCACTTGACACTTGTTTTTGGTTTACCCGTGTGAACACGGTCCAGCTGGAGGATGAAGGAGGTGGAACATGGCTGGTAGCTAGTGTGCCCAGATCCAAGTACAGGTACAGGTTGTTACACTAAATGTTGGAACACTGCAGATGAGGAAAGGAGCTGTGCAGAACAGCTACACAACCAAAAACCCTTTCATATGACACTTAACCAAGGATACATAAGGGAATGGACACAATTAACAGGCTGCTGCACTACATCATTCAAACTAATGCAATAAAAACTATTATAAAATATTTTTTAATTAATAAAATTAAAATGATAAACTTAACAATATTTGTGTATTGCTTAGCCATTGTATGAAAATAAAGCTGCTGTATGAAAAAAGTTGTCACCAATTGAATCATTAATACATACTGTGTGGTGGTATTTTTTAAACAGTGGTCATGTTTTTTGTGTGTTAGGTGTTAGATCAGACCTACAAATGAAACATAAGTCATAGACTGTAATTTGGTCATCAATACACATTCTGTTATACAGACACTGTTGCATTCACAATGACGGTGAAAGCTGAATTTCATTCAATGTGTATCAGACTGACTTTCTTTCATAAATATCCAACAGGTAGCAGTGGGGTTGACTGCATAAATCTGCAGAGACTTGGTGAAATACTAAACACAAGTGGTGTGTTTGCAGTGAGAGTGCAGTGGTTAGATGAATGACATCAGCAGGAGGTGTCTCATACAGCAGGCTAAAGCGTGCCCTCTTGTGGAACAACATCGAGGTTGCACTCTACATTTTACACATTAATTAAAAGGACCACTAAGTTACACACATTTAAACTGGACAGGTAACAGATTAAACTCAGTGATGACTAATCATCCAAAAATGACAGTAAAAACAGAAGCTTTGAAAACATAGACTTTATTCATTTCATATAAAAAAATTACAGAAAAACTTAAACAGGTGCTTCAGGTAATCTTCACAGGGACAAGAGTCGGCCTGCATAACAGTCATGATCTCACTGGGGAAGGGTTATTGCACCTTCACATCACCATGTCAATGGGTTTACACCTCCCCCTCATATAGAGGCAGACCTGTACAGTTAACCACCAGCAGAGGCCGGAGTAAACCTGGGGCAAACCACGGCACTCTTTGCTCTCCTGCTTTCTGCTACTTCTATGTCCCCAACTCCTCCTTGCACTCTTTCTCCCCCCCCCCCCTTTCTCCTCCATCTGGTTTTCCTTTTTTCAGTCATCCTTCTGACCCTCCATGTCCCTGAGCCCTCATTCTCTGATTGGTTCCAGACGTGCCACTGAGCTCTTCTTGCCGACTCAACATTCCACAGCTGGAGACTGCACACACTCACACAGACACACACACACACACACACACACACTCCTACTTACTCCTTCTTCTCTGCCCTTCCCCCTCTATCTTAGTCCAACTCACAGAGCAAAAAAAAAAAAGCTGTTTTTTTTCACAGCAGCTCAGTGAAACACCAAAAGCCTCAGACTGAAATGGCTCCAAAGCATTCCTCTGAGCAGGAAGACAGAAATGCACTCAGAAGCAATAGTGAAAGAAAAAAAAATATCTGAGGAGTCAACGGAACTCTCGAAAATCTGGTCATTATGCTGCACAAGTGTGAAATCTTAAAAAAGATATAAAAAAGAACAGGAGGAGGTTTTCTCTTATGCAGAGGTGAACTCAGTTCTGAAATATTCTTTGGCTCTCATATATACAAAGGTGTCATTCACATGAGGGATGTTTTCCTTTGTGGGCCAATGAGAGGTTCAAGTGTTGGCGATTATCCCATAAAAGTAGGAACGTTTCCAAATGTCTTTGCCAGTCGTAGTAAAGTAAAAAACACATAATGAAACCCTCATCATAAAAAAGACAAAAAGAGAGAACAAGATCCTGGTGATAAAACACACAGAAGTGAATTGTGGTCCATAAAAATGATGAATCAGACAAATATCAAATTGCAAATCCCTTTTCATAGTGCACACAAAGAAAATTACTGTCCTTAAAAATGCTGAATCAGCTCCAGGCAGTGGCATGAACAGTTAAAACAAACAAAAGTTAGGAATCACAGAGCAGCAACTACCAAGTGAATGATTAAGATTGTATTAGATCAAGATAATAGTAGAAAGCACCTAAATATATACACAGAGCCATGGAAGCTGAAAATCATTTGTTGACAACCTCCAATCCTGCCATACCAAAGCAGCGTGTGGTCAAGACAATGTAGCCGATTTAAAGACCAGCTTTCAATACTAAGTTCTACTTATGTGCACAATTTTAGTGTACTGCCCTCAGACGGTTTGAGGTCACTGGTCCCTGTCACCTTCCACACATTCACATTAGGACTTCTTCCTCCTCTGCTCATCTCACAGCTGGTGCTGACGTGTCAGCTCAGGGAAGAGGAAAGGCAGGCTCGCAAATAAAACCACACACGCATCATCAGTATCAGTTCTCTGCAGCTGCACAGATCAATGGGAAAGGACATGAATGCAATGAAACAACAAAAACACACTGAGCGCTCAGGTAAATACTGTCATGGCAAAAAGGTACATTTAAAAATGCATTGGGTCCTGAAGAAGACTGTGTGTTAAGAGGACAGGAACAAATGGTTTAAGTTAAGCTAATCTGCGACAGACCTTTTTTTTTTTTTTTGCTTTACAAGCTTTTCAATCATAAAGGGAAAAAGAAAGGAATTATATACCAAGCAAAAAATGTATTTTGGCACCACAGAGAATAGTGAGGAGTAATTTAATAAAACCGTTTTTAAGTTGAACTTTTACAGCTTTTCCAAATAAAACCATACTCCCAGTAGATGAGAGAGATTTATGGCCTTCAAAATGTATGCTTAGAATGGAATCAGATTTGTCTGGAGAAAAACTGAAAGAACTGTTCTTGTATGGCGGAAACATCTGCTGCGCTCTACACAGCCATTCGGCAGTTCAAAAGTTTTGTTTTTTTTTCGGGGGGGGGGGGGGGGGGGGGGGTTAAANNNNCCCCCCCCCCCCCCCCCCCCCCCCCCCAAAACAGAGACAACAAAAAACATAAATGTGTTTCTGAGTCAGAACATTGAAATTGGCCTCTCCTGCGTTACGTTGGGTCCAGTCCTGGGTTGGTCCAGGGCTTCTCTGCTACTCTGACTGCTCGTTCAGCTCCATGTCGGACACCAGGAAGTTCTTCTCAGCCTGCTCAGCTAGACTGGAATTGGTGCGGCTGTAGCGGGCTCCCTCATAGGACCCCCGGGACCCAACAGTTCTCCGGCGGTATAAGTAAATAACACCGACGATCAGCACCACCAGCACCAGGCCCGTCACCATGACGACAATGAGAGTGGGCAGGTGGTCTCCATCCACTAGGTAGAGATAAGATGGTGAACTAGATTACCTTACGTAATTCATTTCATGGTATAACAGTTACGAAAGCGGTATCTATTCAACTTTCTGATAACTGATGTACTTACATGTTACAGGTGAGGTCTCAGCACCTGCATATGGAAGGAAGGATAGTTAATAAAAATGGACTGCTTTACTTTTTGGATTTGATTGACACAACTGACACTACCATGTCTAAAAACTTTTTTTCTGCAGCTGCTTCATTGTATTCTCTTAAAACTTAAATCAAAGTAAGAGTCTGCACTTCAATGAATGGATCAGCCAGTTCTCTATAAACAGGACTTTACATCACCTAAACTTCTATGAAAACGTAACGATGAGTTAATTTACTTTGGTCTTGACTCATCTTACTCTGGAAAAGGACTTCCCACTGGCTACATTGATCCTGTGTGTGCTCTTACTGCGTGGTCGTTTGCAGATGACTCCATGTGTGCGGTTTTTGCAGGAGCCTGGCTTCCATAGCCCAGTGTTGCTCTGGATCCAGAAGCATGAATTTGGAGAGAGAACAGAGAAGGCAACATAATTTTCTTCCCAGTTGATATACGGCATCTCTGTGTCCTCACCCCACACCAGACCATTACCTATGATAAGAACACAAGGACATAAACACACTCAGAGGAGCTTTAAACACTTTCAAGTAGAACAGTGTCTTTAGTTTTATCTTAAGAAGGGCTGTTCTGTCTAATACCCCTAATGAGGCATAGAGGTTTCCAATATTGAATTTAGTTTTTCCCATTAGCTTACCAAGCATATTTCAGGGCATTTCACTCGAATGATGTAACTACACTGATAATAAAAATGTTTGAATAAATTAACTTATCTGAGATAATGCGCCATTTGTTTGATGCAGGAGAAACAGTCTTAATCAGGTCCCTTAATTAGCTTATTTCATCATTATTCTATAACTCATAATCAATCAGGAAAAACTTATTCACTTAGCAAAATTGTCTACAAGCAAAGGCAAGATAATTTGCCTGAAAGTATTAGTTTGCAATTAAACTTTTAAAGAAGTGAAGGGTAGTAAGTCTGGTGCTGTTTAGAGAGAATGAAGAGAACCTTTCACATTTATGCCCAGCCAAGCTCCATGTGCCTGTTCTGCATAGCTCTGAATATGTTCCCATACAAATCCGTTCTCCGTCTCATCCAAGATAGACAGAAGCTCTGCTCCCACTAGAAGAGAGAGGAAAAAAGAAATGATTGAGATATAACATACCAGAATTGATCATGTAGGGAGATTCAACAACAGGGCAGCGAGCTCAGTAGAACACTGCTATATTTAGACATATTGATGCATTTTGTCGATTGTGTTTGCAGTGGAGAAGGTCAGAAGTGTTGCACTTAATTGCTTTCAAGTCAGTGTCATGAGCTGTACATGTAGCCTGAGTCTGAGCTTGTAAAGTTCTTTCCTACCTTTCTTACAGGAAGTGAGTGCATCCTGTTGCAGTTTAAGACTTTGCAGGTTGAAGGCATAACAGTGGTTTCTGAAAGGCACCCACGCCCACTGTCCCAGAGAATGGAGGCACTGGCCGGGGTAGATCCACTGGTGACCCGCAGGCTGATCTGGCAGGGAGAAAACAAAGAGAGCAATACGTTTTAAAGTAAATTAAAGTTGAAATTCTACCAGAGAATGCAGTGCGCTGGATTTGTTGCTTGTATTCATACAAGTACAAACAGAGAACAAACACTTACCACTAATTTGACAGATAGCTGCTTCCAGTTTAGCATCACAGGTGGTCATAGTCCACTGCCCAGTAGTAGTCATGTGACCACATCCAGCCATCTGATTGGGCTCCCCATCTTTCCAGTTTGAATATGACACATCTTCTTCTCCCAGCCAGGTCAAACTCCGTCCCTGAGAACAAAAGTAAAAACAGTTTCAATTCAGTGTCTTATTCCCTCAGTCTGGAAAACACTGTTGTGTCACTACTTGTGTTACTGTATACTGTAAGTGAATAGGTTTACTCCATAGTTGTAGAGCGCAATCCAGGCCGGCCGACGGAGGCTATTGATGAGCAGTGTGAGGTAAGCCTGCTGGTAGGGATCCCTCACAGTGGCCAGGGTCCCATTCAAAGACTCACACAGGTGTAGAGCACCAGTCCAGTCCAGGCCTTTCTGTACCACACGGTAAGTTACTCCTCCCAGCTCCAGAGGCTTTGACATAGATGTAGGAATCAGGGCAGGTGCTGGAGGGAGACCTTTGTCTAAAGAAACAACAAAACCAGGGAATATAATTTTCTATTAGTCAACACAGTAATGTTTGCGGTGCAAGCAATCTACCCTTTATATAAACAGTTCAGGTGTTATATGAATATCACACCTTGTTGTCTTTTACAGATGAACCCATGACTTTCCATTTCACATGCTCGTGAGGCCCACATGCCAGCATTCTTCTGTGGATTCCCATGGACCATCACCACACAGTTTCCCTGCAAATTGATAGTAAAATCATCAGAACAAAAACAGATCAAGGGCAACACCATGATTATATGTGCTGATGGATGGACACTGTGAGTACCGGAGTCTTGTTGTGGTGTGGTCCGCTGTTGTCGAGTGGCTCTCCCGGAGCCCAGTTGGTGTAGCTGAGCAGGCTTGTCTTGGCCCACTGGAAATTACCCTTAGAGTCTGAGGTCAGACCCACCCAAAGGTCAGTACTGACATTGCGCAGCAGTGTGGTGATGAAGGCTGCAAAGAGAAGAATCAATTGGATGAAAGCACGTTTGAAGAGACTTCATCAAACGTGAATGTCTTCACCACCTGTGGGTTGGCAATAAATAGGCAATTAAATGACAGGAATCTTAAAATTATTTATAAGACAACAGCATTTTATGCTGCTCATAAATAAAGATTATCCAAATGTACTTTCTAAAAAGTAAGTAGAAATGTCACTGTAATAAACTTTAATTGGGTCTAACTTACACTACCTCTCTGCTTGTGACTGACTGCTTTCTGCTGAAATTACCTTGCTCCAAATGGTTGGACACCACTGCCAGTACACCTCCCTGGGTCTCGCATTTCAGCTTGGCTGCAGACCACGTGGCCTTGTATGACTGCTCACTGAACACTCTGAAACACTACAGAAAGCAGAGCAGGACATTTTAAAAAAACACTGCTGAGGTTATGTATATTGAGTTTGATTTGGATGCATGAAATATAACACTGGGTAATATTTACTTCACTTCATACTGTATATGGTTTGCTTATTTGATGTAGTCTAGATATTCTGAATCCTTTGTAAACTAACATAGTAAAGTCTTAATGTTTCACTTCTGGTATGTTATAGCTCTACCTTATGCTGATAGGAAGACCATCCATTAGGACAACCTGAAGGTGGGTGGGGGTATGATGGAGTTGGAGGAATAGTTCCTGTGACGTTCACTCTCTTACAGATGTAAGGCAGGTCAGAGTGGCACTTCTGATCAGCCCAATCCCCTGTTTAGAGAGAAACATAAATGCGCTGCATTTAATTTAGTCTCCTATGGTCTCTTATTCTCACTGTTCTTACCTTTGCTTGTGGCTATGTAGATGCATCTGCGATCACGGCTTAGGGTATGTGGGTTCCCAAGAGCCCAGGACACATAATTGAGCACAGAGTGATCAGACCAGCGGAAGCGGCCGTCATTTTCGTGGGTGTGAAGACCCAGCCACCAGTTGTCACCTTCCACCTTCACCATCTACAGGTGAAAAAGAGACCTATAGAATTTATATTTATACCACAGCTTTAATGTAAATATACAGTTATATAGTCCGGAACTGCAGTAACTTAGTGTGGTTGCTATGTAGAATAGGTCTTTCCCCAACATAGCTCAACTACTTGCCAAGACAGTGGTAATTGATTGTATTTTTCAATTAAATTACTACAAACAATGATATTTTGATAAAGTGTGCCTGCCTTGCGTAAAGTGTTGGCCAGGAAAGCCTCTTCCTCAGATGAGTGGACAGAAGCCAGTGAAGAGTCAAACCAGGAGCAAATCCTCTGGGCCTGGTCCCAAGTGGTGCGGTGGTCAAAGAATTTATACTCGGCCTCCTGGAAGGCGATCCACTCTGGCGAACTGGTATCTGACAGACACAGTTGAGACATAATATGAAGATTATAAAATAAACACTAATCAGATACTTTCAGTTTCAATGAGGGGTAAAATTGAAAGCTAGGAAAACAATACTGACCTTCTGGTTCCTTATCAACACTACCTAAAAGCACAAAAACAGTATAACAGAATATATAAGCTGTATGATTTAAAAATGTCCAGAACCAATGTACAAAAGAAAAACAGGACTAGGCCCAAAGGAAAAATTCAGTACTGTTGTACCTCTGGGTAGCTTGCAGATCCAGTCTAACTCAAAGTCACAGTGCATGGCCAGCCAGGTCATAGTGCCCAAGTCTGCTGCTGCACACTGCCGCATGTTGTAGTTGTAACGACCAAAGTTCTGGTACGTGAGCTGAGACACAAGCAAAGAGCAAACAGACTGAGATCCCAGCATCAGTTACAAGTTGCTTTTTAGTACAGGTATTCTTATCATTACTCACAGCCAATCCATCACTCCACTTCCAACTGCCATTATCCATCGGGTTCCTGCGGTTCAGTCCAATCCAGAACCAGTGTTGCTCATGGTCCTCAGATTCCCTGCAGATCAGATCACATCATCATCAACATTATCATCACCATCATCACCATTATTACCATCGTCATCTTCTCTCAGCTGGTCAGAGGATGGACACCCACCCAAACGCCTCATGAAGGACCTGCAGAACAAAATGCTCTTCGTCGGGGCCACTGACGCTCAGCAGGTTGGCTCCGTGTTTCTGGCAGAACAAGTGAGCCTGCAGCCAGCTCAGCCGCTGTTCCTGCTGGGACAAATGAAACACCTGCACGCAGGTGGGAAAGATGTAATTACAGTTCAATTACCAATCCTTTACTTATGTAAAATAAGTAGAATTAGCAGTAGTATTATTTCCACGCTTAATAACTATCACTCCTACTTATGAGTGGTATTCAACAGTAAGAACTATGAAGCTTGGCTGACAAAAATGTAGCAAAGCTAAAAAACAGGAAAGTCATGGCGTGTTTTTACAGTGTACAGCAAAATAACAATAACCAAACATTTCTAGCTGCACTGGATACTGATGCTGAACCTTATAACAGTAGCGCAGGTTGTTGTCACTCTTCCAGCCGCTGGGACAAGAGCCACTGAGGCTCGGGGTGGGCTGAGGGACGGGGGGCTCGGGGCTCAGAGATGTGTCCTGGTTCTGACGGCAGATGAATTTTGCCTTCGATGACGCACACTCCTTCACCTCCCACAGACCTGTTGCAAACCCCGTCGCCATGGAAACGCAGCCGCCGTGGACGTTGACTGAAATAGATACAGGGTAAAATGCAGGGGAGCAGAGAGAACAGAGAGAGAAGTGTCTTCTCTGATGAAACATGTGGTAACAGAGGAACAATGTGGAGAAAAAAAAATGTGATTATGCATTTTATATGAGACGATTATTAGTAGTGGATCCTGCAAGTTTTCTCAAAATAATGGCAACATTTCCTGTAAACCTTGTTTGGGCTCTATTGTTCTGATTTTAAAATGCGTGTGTACAGCACAAAAGCTTTAAAAGCAAACAAAAGTAACAGGCTCTACAACTATAATCTGTGCAAAGGTCAGACAGTTCATAACTTTGGATCTATCAGTGACTCTAAAGCCAGAGGGCTTGTCCACAACTGTTTTGTGACTCATGTGGTTTAGAAATTGTGTAAATCTAAGAAACATTCTCCCCTGTTTACTTCTTCATTCCTGTTGTCTCTACAAACGCTTGTTGAAGAAACTTTGATACAAACTGTAATCAGTACATGCTGCTGCTGGCTGGTTTTGACTGCTGCAAAATATTCTCTTAGATAGGCAGATCTATGTCTGAATCTGTATTATGGAAAAGCTAAAAAAAAAAACAACACCTGGGACCAATACAGTTTTTTCTTTGTAGAATAAATCCAAAGTTGGCTCTGCTTCAAAATGGGCCTCATGATACGGGCAATTGAAAATCTCCTGCTACAGATTAAATTAAAATTTAATAATCGCCTCAGGGAAGTGAACCTATCTCGGCAACAAGAATAAAGAAATTAATAGGCTGTGGGTAGAGAAAATAGTGTAGCAAGCAAAGTTAGATGAGAAAGACAATTATACAGCAGATGCTGTATGAAAGACTAGAAGTGTATGAGGTAGACAACTGAACAACACACCACCTGTGTACTGCGTAGGGCCTTGTACAGTGTAAATGCATTAGCAGGTGTGCCCATGTAAAATAAATTCAACTGGAATAAAAAAATCTTTTACCTATGTACAAGTTTGAAAATATAATCTGTAAACTATGCTTGATTAAGTTTATGCTTGATTAATCTCCAAAATCTCCAAGTGTTTTGACAGCTGGTCTACCGTAGTTATAATTTATTCTGTCAATCACTCACATAATCATTTCAACATGACCTGGTGTGACCTACTTGGCTGGTCTCGATTCCAGTTGGTGTAGGACACTTCATCCCCACTGAGCCAGTGGAAAGATGCTGGGCTACCCTGATCATGGAGGCCGATCCAAAAGGAATCTCCAGTTCGGCCAAACACCAGACTGTTGGCGAAAGCCTGCTCGAACCTTTAAATATTTAATGGGGCTTTTCAATACACGGCACTGGCCAAATACACTGGGATGATTTTAAATTACTGCAAAGGTGCATGTGTATCAGGGTTTTCTATACACACCGATTGGTAATGGTAACAAGGGTAGCTCCATGCTCCTCACAGGATTTCCTTGCCTCATCAAATGTGAGCAGATCTTCTCCCACCCAGTAACAAGCTGGACTGTGCCACTTCCAGCCCTGAGAGGAGAGGAGAAGAGAGCAGAGGAGCATATGAAACATGAAAACAATTTTCTTTTGATAATTTAGTTGATCAAAATCTTGCTTATACAAGCCAACTTTATCCCAACTTCAGAACAAAAAGAACACGTCTATGCATGCTTTGCCTTGAGCACAGTCAACACAAAAAGGGTCATAGAAATGATATATTGTGTGAAAATGATAGTGAAAGACAGTATGTGTACAGTTTTGTGTGAATAAGCCCAACCTCAGACTTCTTGCACAACCACGTTTGGCATCTGTACATATACCTCAAAGATTACAGCAGCTGGAGAGGCTAGATGGGTTGACTCTTTCAGTCTATCTGTTTCGTATTTTCTGTGCCTTACTGTCAACACATCAAGAATGTCTAACAGCATATTCATATAACATGCAGCAATGAGAGTATTTTGCCTTGCGTGGGTGTTGTTTTGAAATAACCATATTTCAGGTATGACTCTTAGCTATCACTTCTATAAATTGTATTGAGTCTGAGCCATCCATCATACTCAATATCATCAGTGGAAGTATTCCTAGTAGAACAATAGACAAGGAGACAATAGACAAACCCAGTGAGTAAGAGCAGAAGAGCATTATTTAAGGGGCCCCCTGGTGGCTGAGCGGCTCTAAGCAGAAGCTTACACCTAGGCTTCCTCTCTTTAGATTTAGAAAGCGTTACAGCTACAGTAAAATGACAGCATTGTAGAAAGTACCAAGCTGTTATTTCTTTGAGGAATGTGCCCAGCGCTGGTAGGGGGAAAGAGTGGTGTAATGTTGCTGAAACGGTCAGCAGGCTTTCTGTCATTGTTGTTTCACATGTTCCATGTACTGAGCTCATCTATACAAGACAAACTGCACCACCACAGGGAAGTGTGTGCAGTGTGTGCCATGCCAAATGACCCATGTCACATTACCGCCCATGATGCCTTGCTCCCCATGGAGAGGGTTAAGATTCATTACACCAAACAACTGGTCGGACAAAACAGTGATCTTTGTTAAATGTAACAAACCTGCACGACCCTCAGCGCAAAAATATAAAACTGCTCAAACTGGCATGGTGATACAATGATACAAACTCTTTCTCACTATAATTATTCTCTATGTCACACATTACTAGAAAAAAAACACTGGAACATTGGTGAACACGTTCAGAGGTGGTCAGGTAGGGACGGGTCAGGTATGAGAGAGTTAAAGCTAAATATGGGGAGACTTATGGTGTGTGAAATCTAAGACAGACGTAGGTGGTTCTAGCAGACACGATTTAATTCGCCATGTGGGTTCAAGCAGTGGGCATAACAGTGTATTTTAAGCTTGTGTGTACTTAATACACATCTTAAAAGAAGATGCTGTACAAACAGCTCATTATAGTATATGCCTTAAAAATATAATGTGTTTTAATCTGTTTGGCCTTGGAAAACTGCAAATTAAGCCAAAAGAGGGTGTTTGGGTCCCCGGGCTAAGTTTGTCTGTAGTGCCTGGTATCCTTCCAAGTCTTAAGGAAGTGGTTTATATTACAGTTACAGAGCAGAGAGGGACCAGTGGGCCAGTGGCAGAGTGAGAGATATAAGAGAGCTCTGGGAAAAGGGGTCAAAGTTGAAGGAATGCTGAAACATTTAAAAATAACAATCACGCTCCCAATAACACTACAGACTATTAGCAGCTTGAATTAGAGAACTGAAATACTGCTGAATCTGAATGTGAGTATTTCTGATGTAAAAGACAGGCACATACATGAAGGAAAAATATCTAAATCCAGTGTTGCACTGAAATATTTCACAATGATTTAAGTAACGAACCGTAAATGGACAAGAGAAAATACAAAATCTAGCAATGAATACAAAAAGAAAGAAAAAAGAGTGGTACAGTACTTGTTTGCAGTCTTGGTGCTGTGGTTTCCCATCACTCTTTGTCCCTGGTTTCTTGCAGATGGAGGGAAGAGTCAGATTACAGGGGCTGTCATCCCATCGGCCCTCCTGCACATGTGAGAAGACACAAACAGAAAGACTGAACACAGCTGTTAGTTAGATACAAGCGGAGGAGACGTGCTGACACAGAACGCCTTTTATTGTGGGGTGATTAGGGCCCCGGGTCATCAAGGGTCACTCACAGCCCCCCAAATGGAGACGCAGTCTTCCTGAACGTTTCGGAAATTATTGGGTTCAAAGGGGTGCCAGTAGGTGAAGATGACGGGTGTGTGGTCAGTCCATTGGAAATCCATTTGCATGTCGGTGTCATGAAGCCCTATCCATAGTTGGTCAATTTCTGAAAGAGGACACAGAGGGACAGAGGTTAAAAACACAATTATAGAGGGAAGACACAGTCTTAAAAAATGATTATGGTTGCAACTATGACCTTAGTATAACGATATTAAAGATTAAAGCTTTAAGCTTTTTTTAACTTCCATGACTTAAAAATTTGATTCCAAATACCACGGTCTGTTTTTCAGAGAAGAAAGAGGTGCATGATGTTCGAGCATGATCTGGACACGTGGGCATATAACGTAGTGTATTTTATGTGTTTATTTTTTTACCAGAAAGAAAGTTTTTTTAGGGTACATGTTTCAGATTGCTAAGTCAAGAAAGTGAACAAACACTGCCTTTGTTCAACTGTGCTTGAGTCAAAGTCAAATCTTTCAGCTTCTGAAAAATAGATTTCAGATTTGACTGGGGAAACTCCTTGTTAAAGTGCAACATCAGTTAAACACACTTCACTTATTTCTTAGAAAAACAAAGCTATTTTTCACTTCTAATAATTCAACTTCTAACTACTTTTGTGAGATTTTCATTTTCTTTCTTTGTCTGAATTGTAAGTTGCAGTTGTATGAAAAATGAACAAATCACCTTTCTTCACACTGCGCATGATGAACTCTAGCTCAGGTAGCGTGTGGATGCTGACCAGATTGGCCTCCCTCTTCTGGCAGGTTTTCTGAGCGGTTTCCCAGTCGGTCTTCTCTGAAGTCAGTTTGTAACAGCCAGCCTGGAAGGACTGCCAGCCCACATCACACTCATATTTCTCATCATCTGCCCACGAATCTGTGAGAGCAAAAAGATCAAACTGTGACTGCTGTATTTTACTTAAATGGACTAATGCACATGCTTGTATACCGACCAGTAGTGAAAGGGTCCAGGGTGGCGTTCGGCCTCTTCTTACAGGCATACGGCAGGGCAACGGAACAATCACGGTTTTGCCAACGACCTGATGACTCAGTTCTGATCACAGCACAGTTCTCTTCGTCGTCGTGGTTCGGCTGGTCTGAGGATGACAGCGAAAAACATAAAACTCATTAGAACATCATTAATACCAAGGTTCCTATGTCCAAGATGCTTAAGCCCCAAATACGTCAGCGGAGAACAGCAAAGGACTGTGATTGAGCTGGAAAGCCTCTACGTATGTGTTTGAACTCAGAGCAGAGTGTTGTTAAAATGAGAAAGCACACTCGTTCAGCATTCTGTGAGTGTCAGTGTGTTCAGAAATATCACAGAAACTTCAGGCTTAAAAATGAGACAGGTATGGTTGAGATGATTTTGCAGACTAACCTTGCTCCCAGTTGAGATATTTAAGTGGTGAGGAGTCAGACCACTGCCAGCCTCCATTGATGTCCAGGTCATTGAGGCCAATCCACAAAGCAGCACTGTAGCCGGACAGGAAACCTAACACAGCAACAAGACCTTTGTCAATTGCTATAAAATACTATACAAGGAAATACCCTTTTTTACTTCTTGTTGTTGTTCTTTAGAAACAAAAGAAAAGACTTGAGCTCAACAGTTTCTCTGTTCTCTCTTCTCTGTACTGGCTAAATAACAAAATAGTTATGTAATGGCAGCTAAGTGTGGTCTAATAATAGCAACAGGGTCACAACACCCCGGAAATCAATTATTACTATTCAGAGAGTGAATGTGAACATTAACATTCAAGTAAGAGACCCTGTACAGCAAATTTCATGGATATTGACTTTTCATGTTATATGATTGTCACAAGGTAAACCTTCAAGTGTACAAGCTATACACACTGAAAATGTGTTATGTGTTATTTTAAGTACTAGTTAGCAAAAGTTATTTCATGAAATGGGTTCAAGCTTTTTATCACATACGTTTTCAAATTTCAAACAAATGGCTTCAACAGAAGGAGACATTCCTACTACACTGCCATAAATTGATCAGAATGAATGTGTAGACATTGTTTATATTGTAAATTGTAGCTGAAAACAACTATTTTTTAAAACGATATTTCACATAAATATACAGAGGACTTAATTCTGCAAACATTGGTACTGTCTTCCAATAGCATGTTTGCTAATGTAAATGTATTAATTTAAAAGGGAACTGATCATTAGAAAACCATGTGCAATGATGGTAACACATGTTTTTCATGAAAAACGTTGTAATTCATATGTGTGTCCAAACTGGTAGTGTCTATGTGCATATTGAATTTACCATTGATGTAAGTCTGTTCATGCAGCTTGGTGATGCTCAGCAGGTCTGCCCCCTGCTGCTGGCAACTGATCCGAGCCTCATTCCATGAGAGCGTGGCCTGGAAGTTAAACTGGTAACAGCTGTCTGTCAGTGGGTCAGTATCCCAGAATGTCTCACAGTTAGAGCCTGACAGTGAGGGAAAAAGTCAGTTAGACCAGACGAGAAAGCAGGAGGAATTAACAATGAGTTAATGAAGTAAGAGATGTAAGAATACAGAGATAGCTCACTCTTGACAGGACAGAAGCCCCAACGTTCATCCTTGCCGTAGTCGTAGGTGGTGGCACACCACATGTGACCATCCTCACGCCCAATGCTAGTGCAGCTATGGAACCACTGGCCATCATACAGGAAGGGCAGGTAGCAGGGGCGACCGTGAGAGTTACCCTGGATTGAGTAGATCTCTGGGGAACCAGATAGTGGAGACTTTAAATCCCTGCACGTGGCAGCAGAGACGTGCCTTGCTAGGGCTGAACTGAAATACTTTATCTGTTTTCTCAGCCACTTGTATAATCAAACACAAGATGAAAACAGAGGATGATGTTACAGTCGAAGGAGAAAAGTCAAATATTAATAACAATAAACAGACAGCTTATTAGGAAAACTAAAAAGCTTTTTAGTAAAAACAGGTTTGATTTTAAAATATAAAATGAATACATTACATGCTGGTTTTACCAATAATCTGTATCTAATTACTGCAGTATGATAAAATACTTCTCATGCTGTAAATTGTTTTTCTACAGTACACTCTACATTCCACTGGTATAGTATAGTGTGAAGAAAAGGGCAACAGAGAGAGTGAGAGGGAGAGATGTGTTACCAAAACACATTAGGCCAATGGAAAGTAGGGCAGACATGTTAAAAAAGAGAGAAAAGATTTCTCCCTCCCTGACTTCTCTCTCTGCTCCACCACTGGCTGTCTGGCTGCAGCTGAGCTGCTTGTCGACTGACTAATGTCAGAGGCATTCCTGTCCGGCAGCAAGTTCACTTCACAAAGAAACTTGCAAA
Organism: Ctenopoma multispine; assembly: GCA_034779795.1. Lineage (NCBI taxonomy): Eukaryota > Metazoa > Chordata > Actinopteri > Anabantiformes > Anabantidae > Ctenopoma > Ctenopoma multispine. Next base: position 7,946,956 of record JAUYWH010000026.1, read on the forward strand.
GATCTGCACTTGAAAGTTAAAAATGTCAATGCGTCCAATTCCCTCGCCACAAAAAAAAAAGTAAGCGAGGATAAAGAAGAAAGAAGATGGAGATTTTCTGGCCTTACGTTTATGGCAGGACTGATTTTAATTGCAGTCGAGCAGGGACTGTTAACTACGGACTGTTCTAGCTGACTGAGTGTCACAGTACAGTTTGTCAGTGAACAGCTGTGACTTTTGTATAGCACTGACAGTGGAAATGAGTTTATTTGTGAACCACTGTGAGTGGATTTAATCTGGACTGAAATCAATATATAAATACACATATACTTGAGGGCGAGGACTACTTTGTGTGTTTACTGGCATTTACAAACACCGGGAATGTTTTTCTTGGCACTCAGAACGGCAGCTAGTCACTTGCCCTCAAAGATTGCCTAGAAGCAACATTTTGCCATATCCATTTGATCAGATACAGCTGTGGCATCCACAAAACCATTCTTATTTAGGTTACTCACTGATGTAATGAATTTGATTCTTACTTTATTTTGTGTACTGAAACATGTTATTATCTAGTAAGATGCCTTTTATGTTGTTTGAGATTGTGTATAAAGTGTTTTTTTATTAGTTATTCTTGTTGGATCCCTGATGAACATGTAAGCTGAAACGTTGGGCTTTGATTCAACATGACAATGCTCGACTAAAACTGTGTACAGTGCTTCAAATTATGAAGATTTCCAGGCCTCCCAGCACCAGCAAAAAAAAAAACAAACGGATGGGGTTGGGGTATTTCTTTACTTGTTACACCAAAAATACAAAGTTAATTAGCAAAG
>JAUYWH010000026.1:7947864-7985751 GCA_034779795.1 Ctenopoma multispine
TAATAAAACACTTTATATTGCTTGGGATTCTGTACCGATAATAAGAGAATTGTTGCAATGCAAATCTGACCTACACTGATGATTACAAGTTTACTTACCACGATATGTTTTAGCACACAGGTCCTGCACGCCACCATGCAGAGACCATTTTAACTTTGAAGGAGAGGAAGTTGCAGAGGAGTTCAAAAAAGAGGGTGACGGAACGTAGTTGTTGAAGTTGTCGAGCACCTGGGCACAGTTCCAAGTCCAACGTACTCTGGGTGGCTCGTGGTCACAGGTGTACACACCGAGAGGAGACCTGTCCCCTCTGGAGGTGAGATTACCAGTGGTCACGCCCAGACACAATGAGGAGCCCAGGTTGAACAGACGTCCTCGGGTCACCCACTTCCAGCGCTGATTGGCTTGCTCACAGAAGGATGACAGGACAAGGGAGTGATCCCGCACCCCCAGGCACCCCTGGGCACCCTCGTGGTAGAAAGCAAAATCATCAGAGTCCGATGGCGCTGTGCAGAGAGAGTGATACAACGGCATCAGTCAATAATGCTGATGAAAGCAGGATCCTGTGTTTGCAGTTAATGTGGCAAGAAAAGAGGTCAGGGACTGAATCTATATCTCCAATAATGGATGCAGTTCTGGGTGAGAACTATTTTGAGTTGTGGCCTCTGTTATCCCTGTGTAAAATACTTCAGTACAATAAATCCTTTAATAATCCTGTAATAACCATAAATCCTGTAAACACATTACAAGACAGAGCTCCCAGCAGGAAGTAAATGAAATGTCATGTAATAAACTGCACAATGGTTGCACATGTTTTTACTGACCTCTATACATTTTTCTCTTCTGTTTGTTGTGAAGATCAAATGCTGGTAGTTTGGGGAATATAAGAATCTCCATCATGGGAAACTGTAGTGTGGCTCTGACACATCTGACTCACTAACTGAATACGCTAACAGCTGTAAATCTGATTAATTTCATAAAACTCTAATGATAGGGTCAAATAAGAAGCTGACTTCAGTCTGCAGACGCCTCACTGCTGTACAGTGATGGATTTATAAGCATTACGTCAGTATGCCCCACTTGTTTTAAACTACCCTAGCCACTGCTGATTACCTGAATCAGGTGTGTTAAGTCAATCTGAAGCTGGAACATAACATCTCAAATAAGGGTACAGTAGGAAAAGTGACAAACAAAGTGAATTGCTGTCTTTAACCTTCGGATTGACTGAACAGGTAATGAGCAGAGTGGGTAGGACAGGGATACATGAAGAGTTACTGAAAAAAGTGTTGAGGTTAACACATCCAGAGCAGTGGCTGGACACCACTCCCAGTGACTGAAACTCAACAACCTTTCTCCTGAAAACGTGTGGTTTTCCTGCATTCCCCTTTTTCTTTTCTATATTTCTTGAGCATTTAAGGTTCAGCAAACAAGAACTGTACTGGTGTGTATACTGTAGGGGTGTGTGGTAGTGAATGTGAAAGACAAATATTTGTAATTACTGTAGGACTGATTCTAAATTAATACTACTTTTCCCCACAATAAACAGGAAATAAAACAGGATCCCGTGAGAGGCCAGGAAGTGGGGTAGGTGGGAAAGATCACTGGACATTTGAAGAAAAAAAAAACCACAACCCACAACTCTCATATGTGGGTACTTCAGTCCTCTCAGTATGAGCAGTCCCTTGTTTGCCACCTCTCAGCTTAAACACTCCAAACACTGCTTTTATGGACACAGAGACAATAGGGCCTCGTCGGGAGCTCCATAAAAACGCCTATAATCTGGAGGAGACGAACGGCACGCCCCACTTCTTGCCTCTGTGGTTGAGTTTCTCAGAAGCAGTGTTAGCTCATTTGGTCGGTAGCAAACACAGTAAGAGAGCACTGTGGCAGAATGGTTCAGCAGAAGTTCAGTAACAGCACGCTGTACAGTGTAATCAGATATAATTATCACCCTGGCCTTTTTTATAAAGCCATTCATTTTACTGTACCGCCCAGCTTTGGAGTTTGTTTATTTCCAATTTATTGTTTCCCATCTTCTCTGTTGCCTGACAGGGCATCGAAAACCCTTAAATAATCTCTGCAAGGTTAAAAAAACTATAAGCATATCCTACACTACAAAGCTGGTCCAATTAACACAAAATATCTTGGTCGCTTAAATGACAAAATTATCTTTCCAATGAGGCTGTTATTCTAGTCACTCCTAATAATGCAACATGATCCCCAGCTGGATGAAATTCTTCGGTGGAAAATCATTTTCCTGGTTTATCCATTGAGTCAATTGCTGAATTGGAAAAACATCACTGACTTCTGCGAGAACAACACTTTTCTTCACCTAAAACTGTTTTAAAAACTGGCTGCAACCAATGATTCATTTCAGTATTGATTACATCATCTAGCTGTTATATTCCTATTGCCAATCCTATAACTATAACCTAACATAACTGATGAATCAGAAAATGAGGAAACATTACAATTTCCTAAGCCAACTTATTGAAATTGTTTGTCTGGCAGTCAAAGAATAGAAAAGTGCAAAGCTGCAGCTGATTTTATCACGATTCACTCTTTCAGCTCTTAAAATCATCTAGAATATCTCAGTGTGGCTCATTTAAAAAAGTTTCTATGGCAGACTTTAGCTTTTTGTTGTGATTCTCGCTGCCCTGCAATTACAGCATTGTGTCTGCCACAACACCCAATATTAGCTCAGGACTGATACGTTGTGGTTTTCCAAGTAAAACACGTAGATACTTGATATAACTGGAGGTAAACAATGGTGAGTTGTTAACGAAACCTACAAGGCAGTAAATCAGTCTGATGCCATTTTGTCATTTTCACAATGGTAATTTAAGCCATTTTTAAAGAAACACCACAAAACTTCTGCAACTGTGCCTGTGGACAGATTTTCCTCCCAGTTCAAATCAGCACCACGCTGTGTGTTGAATTCACTTCACTGTGTGAATATGAGCTCAGTATTAATGTGACAATTTGAGATGCTCCTCGCAAAAGCTTTTGAACCACTAGACAACCTGAAGCTGAAGTTCCAGACAGCAAGAAGCAAATTCAAAAAGAGGTTTTAATTCCAGTTTGGCGGGGACACGACTGGATGTTTGATGTGAGAAAACTCCCAGGCAATCAGAGAGAGTGCAGAATTCCAGATTAACTTTAAGCCATTGAGCCCTGTGAAAGCTAAGCCACAACTGCTCTCCTGCTGTGATCTCATCCTCTTCTGTGCCCTGTCGCCCCTTTTTTTCTACACTGAAGACAGTTTCCTATACTTGAAGAAAGAGGCTGAAACCCACAGCCAAGAACAACCAGCAGCACTCGCCAACAGAGGCAGCTATTCCCAGAACCTCCACCTCCTCACTACAGTCATCTGTTGGTCCAGATTTGGAGGAATAAACAATATTTAGGAATGTGGGTGACTATAGCCAAGACCAGGTTTTGGTTTGCATTATTATCACATTGCTGTATATGTAATCTACAGATCTAAACACAAGTATAAGTGAAAGTCTTTTCCTTAATCTTTCCTTATTTTGACAGATGTCTGACATCTTGTCACTGACTGGACTTTAACCGGTCAGTGTGATAAAATGGCAACCAACAAACAGACAGGAAATTCCAGGCAGCTGTGTTTGTTTCTTTGGTGTTATATGGTGGTCTGCACTCTGGGACAACCCGTGAATAGGTTTTTACCTCATCAAGCATGGGAGAGGAGGGATGGGTGCTACTGGAGAGAAGAGTATATTTGCATTTTGTAGCCATACTCAGAACCAGAGCAAACAGAAACCTTTGGAAAAGTGCATATCAGATGTAGAAGCATGAGTAAGTGCACACTGTTGAAACTTGCCATGACCCCCTTACCTATGCACTGTGGGATGGAGATAACTATTTATCAAAGTGCAGGTTTAACTGAAATCATAAGCGAAGCATGATCAGACTAACTTGGAATTAATCTGTGAAAGAAGCAGTGCTAAATTATAAAAAGTTAAATTAAATAAATTCTCGGTATGGACAACTAACTGAACACTTAGGAGCATTGTGGATCTTTAGCAAGTCTCATACGAAGAATGGGAGACTCACTTTGTCATCCTACAGCATTTTGATAGATTTTTTATGAATTCATATCAGATCATCCCGCCTGCACTGTTTGCTACAAATGTCAAGGTGAAAACAGGCTGATAAGTCAAACTCTATTATTCTATTACACTGAGCTGTTCTAGATCAAAGATATTTCCAATATTAAACTCTGGTGGGTGGGAAACAATTCACACAACAAACCCAAATAAACCCTTATATAATTCAGCATCTCAACCATTTGGTCGAAATGTGACTGAAAGAGGACTGAGAACACACATTGTAAGAAAGCAAACCCACAGTCTCCCTATTTTTAATCAAACAAAAGTGATAAATCACAGAAAAAAATCCAATGTGGTAGCTTTAAACCCTTTTCAGTAATATCACACTGATTCACTGAAAGCTGATAATAGGTGTTTAATGTTTTATTTATGCTGTGTTTTGAAGGGCAGGTATTACCGATATTTAACAGTGATTAAAATTTAATTGGATCCACTCATACTGACAACAAACTCCTTATCTATATATAAGTTTATGTGCAAAACAAAACAAACTAAGCAAAAATGTCATAGCAGCACAGGCCTGAACAGCATCAGTAAAGGTCTGTAGCTGTTCAGGCCAAAAAAACGCATCCACAACAACACAAAACTGAAAAAAACACGTTAAATTAAAGGTTATAATACACTTTATGCCTAAATGCTTACATCACAAAAGGCAAACTAAGCCTGTAGCGCCCCCCCCCCCCCTTTCCTCCTCCCCCGTTTTTCTCCACATCTGGTTCCACTCTGTTCGGACTTTTGGTTCGTGGCATACCAAAGCACAGAATCCAGAATACGCAGATACGCAAACAGCCTCCAGGAGTTCTTTGCTACTAAAACTTACATTACTTGACTGCAGGTCAGCGTCAAAACAAAAGTATGCACAACTGGTTCACTGTCTTCCATGTTTTGGACTTTTACATGAATGAAATAAAGCGAGGACTAAGACTTTTCTCACCCGTAGCGCTGCCCTTCAGTTCCAGACTGAAGATGAATAAATATAAAGTGCATTTGTAAAGTACAAGTTGCCGATTTCTCCATGTTCCCCTTGATTTCTTGTTTCGTTGACGGTCGCTGTCTTGCATGCTCACAACTACAACACACACACACACACGCACAGAAACGCTGCGAAAAAAAAAACACAATGGAGAGAAGGAAAAAAAAAAACGCCGGAGCAGGAGCTGCCCGAGCGCTTTACTTTGAGCACGGATGATGCAGAGTCGGTGGAGAGTTTGACCGCTAGAGCTCCGTGTGCCTGCGAGTCAGAGATGAGACTGAAATGAATGGAGCAGCGTCACAGTGTGCTACAGTGTGTGGACGGTTCCCAACATGAGGCCCGGGGACCTGCAGGCGCCTGTGAGGGAACCTCCAAATAAAATCAGTAATAAACAAGTAAAGAAAACAGACTTCAAATGAGTCTAACAACTTCCTTTTTAACAAAGCAACACCCCCAAAACTTTAAGCTATATTCAGCTTTGAAATTGTAAGCATGAGCATAGTCGCCATTACAAAATAAGATTCAGAATATTAATTCTGTGCAAGCCTTCACTTTTGCACAAAACCTATCGTAGGCTTTACTCTTAACCTTTTTGATTTTGATTACCAGTGTATTCTTTATCTAGATAATTTCCAACCACACCTTTGTTGTACTTTATTTAAATACTGTGTTGACATAAAGCTTGGCAGTGATGACTTAGTGCCACTTCAATGTTGCCTTTTCTAGCTTCCTAAAGAAATGATAAAGTTTGACAAAACAAAATGCGCTGAATTATGTTTTGATGTATAATGTGTAAAAACAATTAATGAGAAAATATGCACAACTACGTACGTACGTCATGTTCATGAATTCATTGTCAGTTGTGTTGTAAATATTATTCATTCACAGAAAGCAGTGATGTAAACCAACTCAGACAGAAGCCCAGAACAACAAACACATTTAACCAATAGTATTTAATGGTTTATGCAACTCTCTGCTAAGGCCCAATCTTCCCCCAACAGTTCCATTAGGTAAACCAGCCCCCTTGCATTTTATTGGCCAAAAATAAATTCAAACATACCTAAATAAATATGCGTGTTTATGGTAGAAGGGGCGGCAGGTAGGGGGGGCAATCAAAACAGTAACAGTTCTAATTAAAGGCAACTTGAAAAACACAACAGTTTTCTCCATAAAACTGGTTAAATTGAAAAGTTTCTTAAAAAAATGTAAAAGGAATCGTTCCTCAACATCCTCCACTCCAGATCAAGTAACACAACTCTAAAACCATTCATTATAAAAACTGAGGTGGAACACTGCCACCAGCTGGAAGTCCTAAGCTTTGGTCACAGGAGTTTGACGAGGAGATGGTAGGGAAGGATAGAGGGGATCGTAGCTTGTGGTCCTCCTCGTCACAAACGATCTAGGCCTGGAATTTAAATGGAGCAGGGGATCCCAGAACAGCGAGTTGGATGACATAGAGCCATAGATACTTCGGGTTCAATACAATGACAGGCCAGACTGGTTCTCTCAGTTAGGTTCAGGGAGATGAGGACAAACAAAACGTCAGAAATTGGGGAGTTTGTATTACCTCGGAGCAGAATAGCTCATGCACAAGTGTACGTGTGTGAGTGCATATGGATATGAGGCCTTCTGCAGTCCTTTTCATCTGGTCAAACTGAAGCAGTTCTATACTTCTTATTCTCTTTTTTTTTTTAAAGCAGAAAAGTAAAATCCCAAAACATTGAACCCCATTGTTCACCTACACAGTGCCAAACCTCTCTCCTTGCTGTATGAGTCAGCCAGGGCTTTTGCCCGAAGCCATACTGCCCGTTTGAGACAAGAGGACAGGTAGGCTAGGGTTGGTGGACATCAGAGAGCTGAACGGTGACATGGGTCTCCCTTCCTACCCGTCTATGACATCTCACCCACTCCTTGCCTTTGTCTGACCAGTTTCTCCTGGGCTCCCCATGGCAAGATGGGATGCTGTTGGCGGGGGGGGGACACAGTGGCGTCGCCCCTCCCCACCCCACCCCAACCCCCATTTCTAAATGATTTAGTCAGTCAGTTAAGAAGTGTGGGCTCAGTTTGAGGCGCTGCTGTTTGAGGAGCTGGATGTGGAGGCCACAGCCATGGCCGATGTGCCTGAAGAGGCCACAGATTTGCGAATGTGAGGCATGAGGAACGGGTCGCTGGCCAACTGGTGCACATCAATGCGGTCCTCTTTACGGTAGACTAGACAGCGCCTTATAAAGGCCTGGAGGGAGAAAAAGATGATGGTGTGAAATAAAGCAGATAACGTTTTCGTAAAAATGAACTATGTGAAAGTAAATTATAGTATGAAGAAAGTAAAAAAACTATTTAGAGTTTTATATGGGTAAAACATGATACACATAAGAATCCAGTACCTTAGCTTCAGGTGTGACGACTGGTTTAGGGGGAAACTGCACATCTGTTGCCTTCAGTATGGTGTTCTCCTGCAGGATGTCCTGCTGAGACTGGTTGTGACCAAATGGCTAAAGAAGAGAGAGAAGAAATCAATAAAATAAATGTAAGGACAAACCAAGAGTCAAAGTAAATAGGATCAATAAAGTGTCTTTGTGCTTCATATGCTATCATTCAGGAAAGCACTTAATCTTCCTTTTATTTAAAAACCCAAAGCCTTAATTATGTTTCATGTAAATAAAATTCTAATTCATGTAACCATGGGACATTAGATTTACAGTAATTCACTTTTCTGTAGTAAAAACATAATTTTAAAATTTAACAAAAGTGGTCTCTCCTACCTTGCGGCCATACAAACACTGGTAGAAAATGACTCCCACAGACCACACATCCACCTTGTTGGAGATTTTGGGTGGTTCCTTCCCAACCACAAAGCACTCAGGGGGCAGGTACCTAGAAGAAGAAAATGCGAGCCTTGTTAATATGAATCCACTTCAGATGCAATTATACTATCCAGTTTCAAGGTGCATTTTTGAAACTGACATGAAAACGTATTTAAGTTTTGATGCTTTAGTTACTTTAATCATTACAGTGATTTAAGTATCCAAAGCATATGAGGTGGCCCTCCCTAAAAGTGAGGCAGCCAGCATGGTAGAAGTTACACAACTATCATTCAAACAGACGCTGAAGCCTTCTACATCCACATACCAAGACATACATCAGTAATATTACTTTGACAAAAGCAATGCATGACACAATAAGAAATGACATTCATTCTCTCAGCTACAGCTGCACTTTGTTGTTGATGACAGGTAATGTTTTTATAGTCAGCGGTGTTTTACTTGTACATTCTTATATACATCAAATCAACTAGAAAACCAAAGATATTTTAACATTTAACACAGATTATTATTAACATTTATCTAGTTTATTAGAAAGAATAGTTGGCCTCAGAGTCCAGAACCACCTGTGTGTTTCTGTTATTAAACTAGCTAAACATCCTCATGTTATTTATTTTATGTCATTTTTGTCTCTACATTATCACGTTTACTATTCTCCTGTGATCTCTGTATCGTGCACACAGAGCGCACGTCATAGAATCACCACCATCAATCACCTAAAAAGCATTTTTTCATTTTTTAAACACACTTTTTTTGTTAATTTGACTGCCGTCATTAAAGAAACACATGAGCATCATAATCCTTTAAGTGTTTGTGTCAACTCCGCCATGTGGAAGAGACTTAAAATGAAAATGTCCTTGTAAAAGTTCAGTAAATCGCAATGACGCCAATTGAAACCCAGTACTGATCAACATCCCACCCCTCCTGTGACCTGATTTGTCTGTATGTGTATTCAGACCCAGTGAGCAACAGCGTTAATGTGATAACACTATAATGTGCCCAGCCCAAGTACCAACAAAGTGACAAACCAACTTACTGAACACAGTCTACAGTACTATACGTATAGCATACTGTAATTATAGTGTCACACCATTTTTTTATTTGATAAAGCCCCATTATATCTGCAGATAACAATAGCAATTTGACACATTGAAAATATTTTGACAAATTTGTCATGTATGAGCTATGACACCATTTTGTTTGCTTCTGGCAAACCAGAGTTAATTCAGTGTTCTGTCAGACATAACTTTATAAAACAATATACATGCATAAAAGGATGTAACACAGACACAGCATTTTTCAAATGGCTTGAAAGGAAATCACTAACTTATATATGATGACATCTGATATAGCACAGTCTTTTTCAGAAATTAAGTACTAGTTTGGCAGTGTGTAGTAAGGCTGCAGACTAATTTAGGAGGCAGCTGTGGAGATCTCACAGAAAAAGGTCTGATCATTTTCCTATCATATGCTTTGCAGTGTTTCTCTCTGGGTGGAATTACTTGCTCTGCTGCAGCATCACATTTATTTGTATGATGGTTCTACTTTTTTATTAAAATAAATTCCAATTTTTATTAGGTTCCGACCAATTCTGCCCCAAAACACATACACAGTTCCACCATCTTGCTTTTCCTTCTTCTTTCCACACAGAAAAAAATGTTTTTTCTTACTAACGCACTGTGGTGTGGAAAGAAGTGAAGCACAGACAAATACAACTATCAGCCATAACATTATGACCCGTATAGTAAATAACACTGATTTTCTCTTCATCATGGCACCTGTTAGTGGGTGACATATATATGGAAATATGTGAACATCAAAGTTGATGTTTTAGAAGCAGGAAAAATATGCAAGTGTAAGGATTTGAGTGAGTTTGACAAAAGAAAAAGTGTGATGGGTAGACAACTGGGTCAGAGAATCTCCAAAATTGCAGCTCTTCTAGGGTGTTCCTGGTCTGCAGGGGTCAGTTTCTATTAAAAGAAGTCCAAGGAAAGACCAGTGGTAAACAGGCAATAGGCTAATGGGTGGACAAGGCTCAATGATGCAAGTGGGGAGCAATGCAACAGATGAGCTAGTGTAGCTCAGTAGAAGTTAATGCTAGTTCTGATAGAAAGGTGCCTCAACACACAGTGCATTGCAGTTTGTTTGCGTATGGGGCTGCATACCCACAGACCAGACGCACTGCCCATGCTGATTCCTGTCCACCACAAAAAAGTGGTATTGGAAGAAGTCAAGCCGGCAAAGGCAAATGTGATGTACTACTGGCAAACCTTTTGTACTGCCATTCACATAGATGGATTGTAGTTACTTTGACATATACCACCTAAGAATTATTGCAGACTATGTAGACCCTTTCATAGAAACAGTATTCCCGAATAGCTGTGGCTTCTTACAGCAGGATATGCGTTAATAATGGTTTGAGGAGCACAACAACAAATTTGAGGTTGACTTGGCCTCCAAATTCCCCAGATCTCAATCCAATCGAGCATCCGTGGGATGTGCTGGACAAACAAGTCTGATCCACGGAAGCCCCATCTCATAACGTACAGGATCTGTTGCTAACATCTTGGTGCCAGATACCACAGCACACCTTCAGGGAACTATTGGAGTCGATGCATCAATGGGTCAGGGCCTTTTTGGCAGTAAAAGGGGAATAACACTAGGTTTATAACCACCCGGCAGGTGGTTATAATGTTATGCCTGATCAGTGTACATCAGTTCTGACTATCAGACACAAATTTGACCCTTGAGTACTAGGGCTCAGTGGTAAAAACAATTTTCCAGTGTAAGTCTTACCAGTATGTCCCTGCTCCCTGTGATGTCAGCTCCATCCCATCCACTGAGTTGTAGCTGTCATCATCCATGATCTTTGAAAGACCAAAGTCTGTGATCTTTATCTCACCACAGGCAGTGCCGTTCACCAGGAGGATGTTACCTAAACCAGAAACAAAAAAGCAAGACATTTAGATTAACTTTTAATTCAGTAAATATAATTAACAATTATATTCTTGGTCTTAGTCTATTCTATTTATTGTGCAATGATATAGAACAGACTAAGAATCGTTCCAACAAATAAACAACACTAGTTGCAGTGTTTCTTAATAACAACATTAGTTCTTAATGGAGTAACTGTCAATGACCAGATTAGTGGCCAAACCATCTAAATCCCTGTTGGACTTTCTGGACCAATCAACCTCCTATCAACACTTAAGGTTGAAAAATGTCAGGGTTTTAACTGATATTACCATTAATTTAAATTGTAGTTGTAATGTGTCGAAAAAAAAAATCTGACAAGATCATGTCAGAATCATGTGGACGCACCAGGTTTAAGGTCGTAGTGAATAATGGGGGGTCTGATCTCATTGAGGTACTTGAGAGCATTAACAATCTGCATGATGATGGAGCGTCCCTCTTTCTCTGACATAAGCTTGTGCTGCTTCAGATAGAAGTCCAAGTCATTGCCCTCGCAGTACTCCAAAACTGTGCAGAACCTGCTCCAAACAAGGAAAAGGTATTTAACTTTGCCTTAGCAAGATTTATTACATCAAGCCCAAACAAAGATAAAGCTCTAAGAAATAAATGCCAAGGGACAAAATCAACACATTCTGCATGAACATGATTACATTTCTTGGAAGGCAAATATTTAATTAAAAAAAAATAAAGGACTTACGAGTCAGTGTCAAGCGAAAAGTAGTCGTAGAGTTTAACTATTCGTGGATGGTCTAGCTCTTTATGGATTCTATATTCTCTGCATGCATGTCTGAAACAAAGAGCATTGATGTGGATATTACAAACAGTGAATCTGACAGCCACTAGAAACATACTGTTGTACTGCTAGAAAAATAAAACTCACTTATGATAATTTTCCTTCTTCTCATCCCTCCAGTTCTTGTTCAACTGATGGATTTTGACCGCAACATACCTTTGCTCTGTTAGGTCAAATGCCTGGAACATAAATGTGTCTCATCAGTTAGAAACAGCCTTTGGCTTTAGCCGCATACAGACACTGCTTTATATTAAATGGCTGTCTTCATTCATCATTTTAACAATTGGTGACAGCAGATTCTTGGAATTTCTGGCACAGTCATCTACTTAGAAATGATGATGTCAGCTTTGTGTAATCTAATGAAACACATATCCTCAAATATTTTTCAAAGAACACACCGCTAAATAAATTTGTTTTCAACATGGCAAAAAACTGTACACTGTACCTAAGAAGGTCTGTATTACATTCACTACAGTCATGCAATTAACAAGCAAGAAAAAGCAGACAGAATGATTATCACAGTGATTTTTCCTTCATAAGAAAAGACAGTTGCTCTCACCTTATAAACTTCACTGAAACCTCCTCTTCCAAGCAAATGTAGAAGCAGGTATCGGTCATTTAGCGTAGGATGATCTTTGAATCTTGACAGGGTTAAAGACAACACAAATTCAACCGACCAGGGCTACTTTTACACTGTATACTCAAGTGTCTTGTTTACTTTGTGAACAAATGAAGTAGGATTTTTCCATATTAACGACTTGGGTCATTGAGATAAAATTCATATCTGATCTCTGCCTGATAAAGTTTTGCAATATTGTTATTCTTGTAAACACATAAAATGTGTTCACAACAAAGCCGGATACATATAACTTGTCCATTGAATGTGACCCATCAGCACATAAAGTAAATAAGTAAAATTAAATAGTAATACTGAATATTAAGCCTTGAAATGTAAACATAGCTAATTTCGATAAAGTTTCTTGTAAGAATAAATCATACTGGGAATTATCCTCATTGTGGATCCTTTTCAGCTCACGAATATGTAAGTTCCGCACTCGCTCCAACCTCTCCAGTTCTGCCTGGATCTCAGCTTCTTCCTACAAAGACAAGATAAATATCAAAAAGATGGACAATTAATAACAACTACACACACACACAAAAAACACTATGTATGCTGACACCAGATATTGCCACTTATGGTATATACGTATCATGCATTACCTTCTTGAGATGGCCAAGTCTTAACTTGAAGATTTCCTCTTGCTCGTGGTACTCTGCCTGTGATAACCTTTGATAACACAGAACCAACCTTGTAAGTGCAACAGCACATAACTTTAAAGACATGTATGCAAGGGAAAAGCTTGTAGATTAATAAATAAAAGCATCATACGCTTCACTTTCTGTTCCATTTGTCTTGCTTTTGCGTTTGTTTTGCTCCAGACTTGGGGGTGGAGTCTGGGCCATAGAGGGTGGCTTGCGTTTGGCCAGCAGCTTTCTTTGCCTTTCAATCTCCTCTCGCTGAGAGTTGATCCTTTCTTGTTGTCTGAAAGCAGGTGACACATTGTTGCAACATACAGACCTAATTCATTTTACTTTTTGTCTGTATATGATCTACTCTACGATCTCTAGCTAAAAACTACAACAGAGAGAAAGGAGAAGCTTAAAGGTAAACACAAAGATCCTCACTTGATGAGGTTTTGGAAGGCATATCCATCCGTCCACTGTTCAGTGAAAGACGCTCCATGTCTCACTGTAGTGAAGTGACCCAGTCTAAGCCTGTCTTGCATGCTTTTGTCCCGGCACGCCATCTTCTCCTGTTTGGACTGAAGGAAGAGCAGAGAGAAATGCTGGCTTTAAACATGTGCTGATAATTCAATGTAGCTCAAATTAGGGTTTCTATAACTAGCTGATCCACTAACTTTGGAAACTAATATCTAAAGATAAGACAAGGTACTATTAGAAGAACATACTTTTTCAATCAGCAGCTTTTTAGACATGGTCACACACTTATTTAAGCGTTCCTTGTATCGTTCCAACATCCTCTGCTGTTCATCAATCTGCCTCCTCAGATCACAATTTGTCTAGAGCAGAACATAGAAACATACAAAAATTATATATTTTTTTTACTTGTTTGCATATGTAGGAACAGAAGTTATGTGTCATCTCTAACATGCAGGATGAGTGTCATGTGATTAGTACCCGCAGTAAATCATCTATTCGGCCCTCTTTCTTCTCCAGGTCTGAGTTCTTGTTGTTCTCCATTGCTTTTAGTTTCTCTATAGTGAGATCAGACTACAGGGGAGAGGTAGCATAAAACAGAGAATATATAAATAGTGCATTTTTCTTTAGCAGTGACCAACAGGTAGCAACAGGTAGTCCCGCTAAATAATATCTTTCAGTTACTGATCATTCTTGCAATATGTTGGTTTATATGCAAAATATTTGACTGTATTTTGACTTATGAAGTAAAATTAGATAAACAGCCAGTACTGACAGCTGGTAAAATACCTGTGTAGCTTTATGGACCAAGTGAAGAGAAGCAGGCTTCAGTGAACACGATGAGTGCTCTGTGTTGACTGAGCTGACAGAGGAGGGGCTTCCTTGCTGCACCTGGGAGGTAGAGACATTGATTCAATCCAACTCATAAATGATATTATCAAGATACACAGCAGAAAGTCATGATAAAACATGACACTATGGCAAAAAAGGAAAATTACTAACTGTATAACTGTAGGCAAATTGGCAGAAGAATGTGAGAGTAGATTAGACTAAAACAAGCTCAAAATTTCTCAGGTTTAATTGATCTATTGATTTAACTGAAAACCATGTATGTAACCAAAGGAGTGTGTAACAGACTAATCATTTGACTGTCAATGTGTGTATGTCTCTGCACTGTAAACATTTGCATTTATATCAATTGGTGGTGGACAATATGGCTGAAAGATCACATTTATGGAGCTAAATGGGGGCAATATTTTTACCAATTTGAAAGACAAATTTGTAAACAAAAAGTTGAAACCAAAAGTGACCTTAACATAACTATAGCGTATTAAATGTTTTTCAGTTCTTATTTAAGTTTTATTAATTTTTGGTATTTGTTTGAATACATTTGATAAATTAAATTATTAATTATAATTTTCAGCTCTTTTTTTCTTCCCAAGGTACAGATCTTATTTTTGTCTGTTTCAGACCCTCTTCTAGCATTGGGGTGGGATTAACAGGGATAAGTGT
Source organism: Ctenopoma multispine (assembly GCA_034779795.1). NCBI lineage: Eukaryota > Metazoa > Chordata > Actinopteri > Anabantiformes > Anabantidae > Ctenopoma > Ctenopoma multispine. The sequence continues at coordinate 7,962,787 of JAUYWH010000026.1, forward strand.
GCTCTCCTGAGGTACTGCAGATTAAGACCATGTTGCATTCAGTAAATGTGGGAACTTCATGGCTTGGAATTTCAAACAACATATTTAAGTGCTTGGAGTAGACAAAATCAGCACTGATTTTCTGTGACTTTAAGTTTCCCACTTCTCCACACGCTGTTCCAACGCCTGGTCTCTCAGGACAGCCAGCGTACATGTAGGAAATATTTGCAGATTACTTTTCTGTTATTATCCCAAATACTATAAAGCTCGGTAACTTATTTAAAATACTCAAATATAAATAAGCATCCTTCTGATCCTGCCGTCTCCTGTTGTGTTAAAAACATGTAAGCTAATTTTAGCCCCATCTGAAATTTTAGCACTGGCAACTTTCCCACCTGAAGATAGTTTTGCCTGATATTTGTTTGTCGCTTGTGTTATCAGTATGTTAGCATTGATGCCTTATGGTATTAAGGATAATAAGTCTATTTTAAAGATGAGTATTTTTAAATCAGATTCATGATCACTATCCGAGTAGTGATTTAATTTTGAAGTGAACTGTGGAGTACAGCCAGATGATTATTTGAATCTGTATAGCTACATATTAGGCTATATGGTTCTAGTGCAGAAACAGAATGGTACAGCATGGTATCTGTCTGGTAAGAGTCCAAAATGGTGATAACATTTTTTATTAATCAGAAACAAAGAAAAAGAAACTGTGCAGGAAACCCAAGCTCCTAATAATATTGCCACTGCATAGCTTAAGACTAAGCAAGTTAATCTGAGGAGCTCAGCAAATGCTGATCTGACCTGATTTGATATTTTAACTAGAAAAAGTGACAAGGCTGACTACAAACAGGAAGCTGCTACTCAAACAACTTCTACACTGGTGAAAATGTCTGAACTTGACCAACTGACGAGTTTGTATATTGTATTTGCTGAGGTTTTAAAGATCCATGCTATTAATGCTCCAAAGCATTCATGTACAATTTGCAAACAGGAGCAGAACAATATAACATGACATGATTGCTATGATTCAACCAAAATTAGGCATTGTGAACAGAGAAATAAGAGACTGTTGATGGTTTAAGATGGTTTGCAACATAAGATCATTAGTTTGCCCACTAGGAAAGTCACAAGAACCGATACTTTGGTACCAAGTCTATACCAAAAAGTTTGAAAACTTGACAGTACTTGTTGTCTGTGACTTTAAAGTGTGACCGTTTGTGTCAGCAACTGAGTTCTCCCAATTATTGTTTCACTGTATCAGGTTTACACCTCAGTATTTATTATTTGCATTATTTTTTTTTATATTTCAGGCAGCTGAGCACTGATGTAGAAATGATATGCTATCATAAAAAAATTATGATATTAAACATTTTGATTTTCTTGCTACTTCTACTTTTCTACTAATGTTAATAACAAGAGCAGAAGAAAGAATAGCAGGAAAGTGTTAAGACATAAAAAAAAAAAAAAAGCATGACACAGACCATAGACAAAACATGCTCACCGTGACAGGGGGGTTGGAGAGGGAATGCTGTGGGGAAGAGCGGACCACTGGTGGAATTCCCCTGGCAGGGCTGGTACCAGGACCGCTACCTCCCGCAAACTGACAGTCACGTAAAGAGAGAGCAGAAGAGGAAAGCAGTTCAATGGAAAGACCAAGATGGCTAAAAGATGGTTAGAAAAGAAGTATGAAATGTTATGCACTCAATACTGAAGCACTACAGAGGACATAAGCTGTGCTTGATACACACGTGATACAAAGAAGTGTGCCGCTCACCTCAAAATAATCACTAATTTTATGTCCCCTTGCTCCTGCTTTACCTGGAAAAGAGAGAGAGTTGAGACCGAGACGGTCTAAGGAAAACATGATGATCACGTCAAAACAAAAGGGACAATCTTACCTTGGCTGCTGTCAAAGTGGTCTGCTTTTCGTTTTCTTACTCTCTGGTCATTTGCCTTTTTCTCGGGAGTCTGTCATAAAAGTAGTGTTAGCCAATTATGTATACAAAAGGGTAACAGAGATGACTGGCATTAACAAATGACTTTACTATGTAATAGAGACTAACCTCAAGCTCTTTATCACTGAGTGAGCCCACGCTGCACAGACTCTGATTGGATGACTCATTTTGACTCTGACCCGAGCCCTGTTAAAATGAGGCACAAAGACATAAAATAAAGCACAAGAAGCATTTAATTATAAAGATGCCAAAAAGTTGAGAGAAAGTTCTATCCTTAAAATGCATGCGTACTTGTTGTTTACGCATGCATTTATGAGACACCACAGAGGGTAAGTAAACAAAGTAAAATGGGTGAAAAACTGAGGGAAGGGAAGCAGAGGTTTGCTAAATACCGTCACCATTAACTTCCCACTGAATCTAGACCTGCATCAGTCCTAATGCTGGTTCCCTAGGTGATGCCTGTCAGTCAAATGAATCACATCAGAATTCAGCAGGCACTGTCCAATCAGGGAGAGATACTTAGTCATTCAGAGCACACTAGAGCTCTCTCACTGAACCCTCCTAAAATGGCTGAACATTAGGCATGCTGCTGGGGATGCATTCTTCCCTCTGTCTGTCACCTTTAGATAATGTCATCCATTTTTTTCCTGCTCACCATAGTCTTAAATGTTTTTCCCCTTCTCTCTCTCTCTCTCTCTCTCTCTATATGGAGAAAGCCAGTGAAAGATGCTCTGCTTGATCTAAAAATGACACCCAGTTTTAACCCCCTTCCCCATCTGAAAAAAATGTTGGTTGTTTGATCAGCCCTGTTCAAAAGGAAATGCACTTTCAAACAATTTTAGCAGGCCCTCTCTGTTCCATTACCAAAAGGTGTGCTAGCTCTTTGTCCTCAAAGGATAACAATTTTCCTTCCTTTTATGCCAACTCAGTGATGACTGAGAGTGCAGCAGTGCCACAGGGCTTATTCAAGGTCAGGAAAAAAACTCTTAGCTGCTCTCTGACATTGAAGGGCTTCTAGCCCACCAACCTATATTTCTTCATAGCCATTTGCTGACACATTTCCCGCTCACTTCTGCCCCACAACACAGCATCTCTTGTTATACAGGATGGCTGTGGCATGATGCCTTAGAGAAGGCCGCCATTTTCTCGGCAGCAGCAGCCATGCCATGCTCTGGGCTCAGCTCTGCCTATGGCTGGCACAGGGCCCGCTCCTGGCGCTGACTCTCAGTCTCTAACTGTTCCAAGATCACCTTCCATGAAGACAGCTCCATCCATGTAGAAAGCAAGAGGGTGGAAGGCTAACTGCTGCCTCCACTCACACCTGGTCAAGAACTATTTCTGCATTCCTCCTGTGCCATCACTCCTCCTCCCCCTACCATCCCTGTCCCGTCTGTGGCCTTTTTGGCAGCCATTACCACTTGCATATACAGCCACTACATTATGAGCCAGGGAGAGATGCCATATCATACCAGCCAAAAAACATAGACACAGCTCAACCTTCTCCAGAGACAGACAAAGAAAAGGAGTGGGGCCAAGCTGGTCCAGGCCAAACAGTAGAATGATACTGAGGCATAGTGAGACAAAGAAAGGAAGAAATTCACAAAAAAGTGTAATCAAGAAAAAATGTGATCATAAGCACTTGACAGAAAAGTTCCCATGTTCCACCTCCGCGACATCTGCTGTAACACAAACCTTAGCCACACCAACCCCAGTGAAACGAGCCTCCAACAGTTCCTGCCGTCGGGGGTCCAGACTATGCAGTTCTTCCATCATGTCTGCAGAGACAAGAGCAAGATTAAGGAAGGCGTTAAGAGGTCCTGCATATTCAAATGGGAGCGACGGATCACGGTTTCAAAAGGCACTGGTTGTGATGAGTCATGGCTGTTTTTAGCTATATAGATGTGGAAAATTCCTGTTCCCAGTCATCAATAAACCTGACAATAATGTTTCCCCACTATCATGTGTATCTAGCAGGCACCAGGTATACAACGTGACTACTCAGTGAAACACTCCAAATGCAAAATCTGACGAATGTAAAGACAAAAATAGATATTAAATATGCATCAAAGGCATAAGCCAGATGTGTAAAGTCACTGCCTGCAGAATTATAACATTACGTGATAACAACCTGGCATTATATACTTAAGTTACATGGCGCTGGAGTTATGAAAGGTCACTAGTAGAGTGACTGCCTAGTATACTGACAGCAATAGAAAGAGCCACAATGGAGAATAAATGCCCTGCTTGCTAGCTTGTGCAAAGGTTAACATTTAGGTTAACGTTACACGCCCAACAGTGACTGCTATGTCTTTCTAAGTGGCTTGAATATATTTACTGAATAATATAACCTGCAACACTCATGTCATCTGAGGGACACTGTAGTAGTTATTATTGTAAATTGTAACTTAAGTGCTGGGTTTGTTGGTCGAGCTAAAATAAAGACCGGTATAACGATCTAATACAGTCATTAGTGATTGCAAGCGAGGTAGCTAGCTAACGTTGAACACATAAGCTAACAAGCAATCCCTTAGCATCGCCTTCTAAGAGCTAACTGTTAACGTTAGCTAGTACCATTAAACTTGATTTTGTCAAGTAACGTACCAAAACCAAGTAAATAATGGTTAGACGTTAGCCCAACACTTGCTGTCCAATTAAACAGTGGGGCAGAAAAAAATGTCACCACAACACAGTAACAATTATGTTATAGAAGCACACATGATAGCTAACGTCAGGTAGCAAACAGGCTAGCGTCTGTCAAAAAGAAGCATCTTCTCAGATTTGTCTTGTCAGATGCTCGTGCTACGACGCCCAGACTAGGCTAGAAAAAGAGACCTGTGAGATATTTTCCTTTTCTTCGACAACCCAACGAGATACTTACTGTAATTTAGTATTTCCTCAGTCCTCCAGAGGGCCCGTCGTTAACCCCGAAGCCCTCCCCGTTGTTTCTGTGGTGCTCGGCAGACCCTCCCAGGCTAGGCCGCATCCACAGCCGCGTCCCTCGCGTGCTGGTTGTTAACGTTTAGGAGACTTCAGTGCGCGGTGTAACTTAAGGTAGAAGACGGAGGATTCCCTCGGAGGCCTCGACAACTCCGGGTATCATAAACCCGACTTTCTATAGTCCTTAGGCGGGGATCCCCATCACATCCCTCTCCCCGAGGACCATACCGTGCCTATGCCGGGTATCTTCCTTCCACACAATGGCGATCCTCGAGATGCTGCGTTTTTCACCAGGTATAAATGATGTCTGTAAGCTAGCGTTAGTTACCCCTATCTTTTTCTCCCCCAGTGGTGAGATGAATTTCGGGTCCTGGGTTTTAGTTCGAGCAAAACAAAGTTCGGCTTCAGTCGTTTTTATCGCCACAGGGGTGAAACCAATCTGTTTCGGAAGTTGTGCTGTTGCAACTCGTTTCAGTTGAATCCGGATCGATTCGGTTCGGTTCTAATGTTTTTTGCAATGTAAACAATAATCAGGAAAATCTCATATTTTCTCGTGAGATCGTTGAAATATTTTCACCTTCGTTCAGTCCACGCCTGCCCCAAATCTCCTGTCTGGACCAATGGCAAATCCCTCAGCACACAATACAATTTAACAGTGCCCACCCACACAACCACCAAAATGATCACTTATCAGAAAGTTGCCATTCCCATGAAGTTCACACCCACAGACTGTACTTACATAATATCAATAAATTACTAAATGAATAATTTTTTTCCCCCGAACTAGCCATTCAAGCATAGATAGTGATTTAATAATTAAGGATGAAAATAGAAAGCGAAACACTATTAGGAGCACTATCATGACATTGATTCATTTGTTAAACAACTTAAAATAAAAGCATCATTAAATCCAAAATAAAATACTAAACAGATTACAACTTAGATTTTTTTTTAATATTACACATACAAAAGGTGATCAGCTGTTCTTAAAAATGGCATTTTATTACAAAACATCAGCTAATTAAAAATGGCATCTGCCAAAATAAAAACATTGTCATATGGGTAACCAGCCTTTTCTCAGATTACTGAACTCGTGAGCAGAAAATGACAAATCATCTGTCAGTACCAGGAACACTACCCATAAAACAAGTCTATCAACATTATGGCAGGCGAGATAGTGTAAGGTCTTAACAGCATTTAACTATCCAGTTGCATCCCCTTTATCAGAATCACAATAGAGCTTCTCAATTTCATACATCCTCCCAAAAAAAGACAGCGCTTCCTTGATTTTAGCTCCTAGTTTCAGTTGTGATTGGAGGTCAAGCCCAGCAGGTTCACTCAGGCAGCTGAACGAGAGCCCTGCGATACTTGCACTGGATCCACACCCTGTACATGGTGAGCTGTTTCCCTCTGTTCACCTGTAGCCTTCTGTCAACGAGGTTCTGAACTTTCTCGAGCCCTGCCCCAGTGAATAGCTCATGAAGTTCATCTGTGAAAAGAAATACAGGAAATATTTAGATAGCTCTCCGAAACTATGTCAAATTTTCATTAAGATGTCATCTATGGATAGGTGGTTCGATTTCTGGTTCCCCCTGGCTACATGTTGAGGTGTCCCTGGACAAGACACCGAAACCCTGTAGAAGTGCTGACATGTACTGTCTGGCAGCTGTCCAACCACAGTTTTCTCAACAGGATCAATAAAGCACATCAAGTTGGCTCTGCTTTGGTTGGCAGCCCATTGCAGGAGCTCCAGTTAGATCTGTGCTTTTTTGTAGTGTTTTCTACTTCTTACTATCTTTTTTTTTACACTCCTCTTTCACTTTCAAAATGTTCATCTCCAGCTGCTCTAAATGACTAAAGACCAGTTGTTCTCCTCACATCATGAAAGTTCTGGCAGCACTATAAGGATTATGTTTATTTATTTTTTACTTCTCCAGCGCTTTTAATATAATCTAGTCCTGCTGAGAGAGAAGCTGCTGAAGATGCAGGTAGACTCCTCCACAGCCTCCTGCATTAGCGATTTCCTGACAGGCAGACCACAGCTTGTACGGCTCTGACGATGTGAGTCTGAGCAGGCGATTGGCAGCACAAAAGCACAACAGTACAGAGCAGACTCTACTTCTTCAGGAAGTTCAAGTCCTCAAATGTGTGCAACAAGATCTTTTACCAGTCTGCTGTTGCCAGTGCAGTATTCTTTTCTGCAGTCTGCAGGGGCAGCAGCATCAGAGCCAGAGACACCAACAAACTGAACAAACAGATCAGGAGGGTTGGCTGATCTGTGCTAGCATTGTAGAGCAGGATGCTGAGCAAACTGCTGAACATCATGGAGAACAGCATCTTCTCAGAGGCGTGTTGGTCAAACAGTAGAGCAGCTTTAGTCATAGACTTCTCCAGCTCCGCTATCCATCTCTTACCTTGGGTAAAGAAATACACTCTTGTTCCATCACCTCGGACATAAAAGTTTTCCGACAAACACCTTCCTAAAAGATATAAAGTGATAAAATATACACATTATTCAACAATAATTTGCAAACACTAAGTAAGTATTATTAATCAAGCCAGACTATTTGCATTAATTAGAGCAGCAAACCTTTCTTGAAGCGAAGCTGTGCCATATCATAACGTCCGTAGTCCCTGAGTAGCATCACTCCCCCAGGCTTCAACATGCTTGCTAATCTCCTGATGGACGCCTGCATCCTGGACAAAAAAAAAGTGCAACTGATGACTCACTTTGAGTGACAACATAAGGGAAAAGAAAAAAGAAGGCAAAGACAGAAGTTCCTACTTGTTGGGATGCAATGCTGATAGCACAAAGATTAACACTATAACATCAAGGGTTCCACTGGGGACAGGGTAATTGGCTTCCAAGTCACTCAAGTCATGAACAAAGGCAAAGCAGTGCCCTGGGTCATACTCTGGATTAGTCTGGTGATAAGAGGTAAATTTTAATTCATTAGTTAGCCCATGGTTCTAGATATGAGAACCAAACAAGACATCGTTCTCTCATTACTCCAATCACCTCACCTTAACTAGCTCCACAGCAGTGCTGGAGAAATCACAGCAGTAAACAAAGAGTCCTGGGTCACTGTAAAAAAAGAAGGCTGCAGTTAGAGTTTCAGTTTTATACAGCAAGATAGACAACATTACACTTTCTTTAAACATGAACTAAAATGTCAATAACTTTGCTGGACTTACTTGTTGGTTTTCAGTATTGGAAAAACTGTGTTCCCCACACCACAGCCAACCTGTACAAAGCACATAGACCATTTATTGTTTTGTCTGCACCGGTGTGCCAACACAGTTTGCTGAAATGACTAGAAAATATATAGCTCTGCCAAAGTAACCCACAAAATTATGTTTAACAGAAAATGTGTTTACTCAATATTTACAGATAACACATTGTTTCATGTTCACATTTACATCTAGAACTGAATTTACATCCAAATGCACATGGTTATCGATCACAAGCTAGTTTATTGTTTGTTTTTTTCTTTAACGCAGTAATTTGTACCAATTTCACTTAAATTTCTTAATATGTTTCAGAGATTAAAAAAAGTCCTTGTAAGAGTTTTCAAAAAACAAAGCATCTCTCACCTCCAGAATTCGATATGTGGCTGAGGAGCCAGGAAAGTCACCATCAGTATGAGGCGGAGCAGCAGCTTCTCTGCATTGTTCTTGATCCACACTGTTCTGTTGCACATCATCTGTGCCAGAGACCTCAGGGTGGGATTCATGGTTCACGCTACACCTGGGGGCCAACTCTGGGAACTCCGTAAAGAGCCAGTGTCTGTCTTTGAAGAAACGATTCTCATGGATTGTATAAAAGTCATTCCAGTACTCATTGGCCCGGTTGTCATATTCCTCTGGAATAAAGGGTGAGGTACATGTTTACAAATCATAGCAAAACATCACACAAACATAGTGTAAAATCATCTTTTAGTATGAGGTTGTCAGTCATATTGTGTGGTTTCTGTGTGTGATGCACGTGTCTCAACAGCAACGGTGCTACCTTGTTTCTCTTGAGGTAGAGGCTGACTGTTTTCTGAGACTTTCTTCTTAGCAGATGTTTCTTGCTCCTCAGTCCACTCCACGTTGTCCCTGTTGACAACATAGTATTATTATCCAGTGCAAGTTAAAGGATTCAGATTCAGTGCACAGAAACACTTGGAAATAGTGAGATATAAAAAAATGTAATGTGACATGTCATGTGACATTTTAACAACTGTGATGTGGCATTTGCAAAATATAATAATATAATTCATATAATTCATCAGATGCAACTGAATAACGTTTTCTTTTTGTGATATTTGACCCAAAATATTTTGTATTGTATAAAGACAATCGATATATCAACATTGTTATTGTTAATAATTTGTCATCTTGGTACTATTTTCTGCCATTTCTTGCACAAAAGTAGAGAAAACAATATCCATTTGAACTAACAATGGAAAACTAAGTGTTAAAAATATATAATAAAATAACTGTGGTTACTGTCCTAATTGCATAATTTTGTCTTCAACAACCTTCATATGTTTGGTTGCTATTAACACATAAAAATAACATCACTTTGAACATAACACAACGAAGCAAAAATAGATATACTATATAATAAATAACAGCCTCTACACTTCTCTTTCAGCTTAGTGATGGTTTACTGGTCTATAGTATCCTAACGATACCAAGCCAGTGTGATGATGATGACACGGTGTGGGACAGACACACATCAACATCTGTCTGCCCTTCCTGGTTTTCTGGCACAAGTTACCCACCATGCGTTGTGTTGGAAGACCTGCCGCGGGTCTGTGAGAAACCGTGTCCCGAACTGAGGTCTCTTCGCATCTCCAGTGGATGAATCTGACAAAAATACTCCAGTTTCAATGCTGCCTCCCTCCTCTCCGACTACAGCATGGGGCGCCGCCATGTTGGAAATGACGTGACGGAAGAAGGACTGTGCATTTAATCGTGCTGCATTCACTAGGTATAGGAAATTCAGGAGTTACTAATAAAATAATTTTAAAAGTGTAGTGGTGGAGCTGATAGCTTTAAGTTGTTGTCTGCCTCTAAACATTTGTTGTTTAATGTTCACACACACACACACACAGACGCACGCACGCATACTCCCCCCGGTTTCCTTCATCCCTCTTAACGAGCCTATTCAGATAGGTGTGAGGTGAAACCAACCTGGAGGATATATTTGGGGTCACTAGCCAACTTCACTCAGATTGATAAAGTTCTGTGGATGCAGAACAAAACGTCTCTACTTGGAAGAAAGAAGTCCAGTTGCCATGACTCAATCTTCAGACAACTTTACCTGGATGACTGAGAATCTTCACAGACACATCCCTCTAAAGTTTTGTCTGTCCCCGCATCCCCGTTTTGCATCGATGGCTGCACAAGTAGTATATAACTCCACTGAAAACCCAGTTGTCCAACTCTGTTCACTATATTACACGCCGTATGACAATAACAGTCAGCACAAGACCTGAAAACCTCCGGATCTACAGATGTGCTGCAGCATTTGATCCGTGCAATATTTATACACTAGAGGGAGACATAAACCAGGTTCATCTTTGCTAAATGCCTACTGGTGTCACCGACCCTCATATAGAAGTTTTTACCAGTCTTTACCAAGTTTTTTTTTTAGGAACTAACAAACAAACACAAGGCAACCTTTGCATTATAGGTTATAATATTATATAATATGTTTAAACTGGTCATCATGCGCAGTCATGTGGATTGCTAGTTACTTATTGGATAATAGAGGTAAATATATAGAGAGAAATAAAATATAACTTAAAATAATTGTACTGACCTCATACAGGCTCCATCTTAGGAGTTGCCCACAGAAACAACTTGAGGGTAGAGTAATCTCAAATAATAATAATAATAATAATAATCAATAAAAGGAGACAATTTGTTACCATGGCTACTCTCCATAAAAGTGGGCAAAGCCAAGATCACTCCAAAGGCACAATGCAGAATGCTAAGTGAGCTGAAAACAACAACACATAGAGTAACAGCTAAACATCTGAAGAATGAATCGGAGCTGGTAAACATCTCTGTTCATAATCAACCATATGCAAAACACTGAACACCTCAAAGAAAGCCATTGCTCTTTAAACAAAACATAGCAGCACACCTGGATTTTGTCAAAGACCACCCTGACATGCCGCAACACTGTTGGAACAATGTCTTGTGGATACATAAAATGAAAGTAGAATTGTATGGGAAGTGTGTTGTAAAAAGAGAAACGAGTACCAACATGAGTGAGACAGGCATTCACACCAGACACCCATGGTCCACAATTCCTTCTGGAAATTGAGCAGGAGGAATCATCCACATACTTTCAGTGCTTTTCTGAAATTATTGCTGCCAAAGGTGGTTTAACCAGTTATTAAAAAAACTGTTGCCAATATGTTTATTTCTCTGTATGTTTAATGGATGTTATAATGAACACATGAAAGATCACAATTGTTTGTGCTTTATCAGTTTGGAAATGTTGTGTTTGATGACGTTTGTGACTTTGGGGAAAACCAGGAAACTGCAAACAGTGTGATTACTCTTTCTTGCCACATGTTTCTCGTAATTCGACTTGATCATGTTAACTCAGGCACATTAATGTCTGGTGTGAACAGGATGTGATGGAAATGATATGTTATAGCAGTGGTTATAGAGGAGGAAGTTATTTGACAACAGTGTACATCAAACTGGACAAGGAACACATGCACAGAAACAGATAGCTGAATAACAGCCTACACTTGATCACATGGGTCATGCAACAGGAAATATTCTGGGGCTTGATAAAGTAGGTAAAGGATGACAGATAGTGGTCACATTAAAGTTGTTTTGTTAAAAGTCAACTAATCATTTATTATTTGTTAAGTGAAAAATAATATAAATCCAAAATAAAATCAATGCAATTACAATAAATTAACACTTAAACTGAATGTAGCCTAAACTTGGATGGATCTCTCTCTGCTGTGTGTAATGAGTTTTAGTATTTACATTTAGATATGTTCAGTTTCTCATAGTCCTGTTTGTCTAAATGAATCTGGGAGGCAGAATGAATGTGACCCACACACACTGGGGATATTTATTTGAATGTTCCCCCAAGATTTAACGCACATCATGTCATTTGTGGAGACAAGCAACTAAAATAAAAGAAGAAATAGGAATAATTAAATAACTATTTCTATTTCAAACATTTCAGACAATTTATTGCTTTTGGTTAGTGTAAAAACTAAACTAACTAAACCATAGTGTGAAAGTGTGCAAATAAAAAACTGACACAAAAACTACACAGTGAACATACAGGTCCTTCCCCCATTTGTACTATCATAATAAACACTATCACATACAGAGATTGCCACTCCATTATTAATAATAAAATGACATTATAACCACTATTATATGATGTCCAATAAAATCTGCTCATATACACAATTATAAAACGTGGTATTTCACTTTAACACATTTTTCCTCAGTAGAAAACAAAATCACGTCAAACAATTTACAATTCAGCAGTCACACAACAGTTCAGTATTTTCTGATAGACTTTAACAAATAAAATGCCTACCAAACACAAAAGCATGTGACAATACCAAAATAAAGAAATATGTCAAACAGAATTTATCAAGTTAGCAATGCTAACATGCATTTCAAAAACAGTAGACTACAATCATCACTGTAAACCACGTTGGCAGGTTGCAGGTTTTACAATGAATACATTCTTGCACTGAAAATCATTAATATAACTATTTGTACTTAAAAAAGGGAAATGTACATGAACATGTATATTTCATGTAAATTTAGGCATGTTTTAATAATTTATTCAATTCAATTATTCTTACTTTTTAATTATACTAATAAACTTTGTTGTGATTCATCTGAAATGACCCATTTCAATTTAAAAATGGAACTTTAAATTCAACAGCTGTACTCTGAAACAGGAAATGTCAACATACAACAAACAGCTTGGACTAAATAATAAAAATTTCAAAAAATGTGTCCGTTTTCACTGACAATTTATTATTATTGGGCCATAGTGATTATTATTTACTCAATTTATATTTAAAAATTATGTTGAAATGTGAATGAAAAAAAAAACGTAACAAAAAACATTGCTGTTATAGAAAAACGCTTCACAAAAATCCACAAAGTAACAAACCAGTCCAAGAGCATACTTATTGATATAGTTGTAGTGAACAGTGCCGAGATAAAGCACTGGACAAGCAAACAACAACCGAAATAGCCTCATTTCAGCCAACTGTCATGTATAATAACGGTTTTAATTCTTTTTTTACAATATATACAGTACATCATGTTGTTGACAGCAGTAACTACCTTTCAGCTACAGTAGCTGGTCAGGTGACCAGTAGTGGAAAGTAATTAAGTACATTTACTTAAGTACTGTACTTTTAGTACATGTATTATTAATGGTATGAGTATTTTTAGTACATGTGATCTACTTTGCTTGAATATTTCGAATTTTTTACTACTTCAAATTTTGGCTTCACTTCAGAGCCAAATATTGTTTATCACGCCAATTAGTAGATAATAATAATTAGTAGATTCAGGAACACATCAATGCATCAGTAATTATAATGCAGTGTTATAGTATTTACTGATGTGAAACAAGTCATTCTTTATAAAGAGTACTTTTACTTTTGGTAAAGAGTACTTTTTAATTTTAATCTTCTACTTCTAACACAGTTTTTAAACAATGTTGTAATCCTACTTTACTTAGGTAAATGATCTGAATTCTTCTTCCACCACTAACACAAGACTGTGTAAATGATCTTCTTCCCATCCGTTTCTGTGGTACTACATTCTATCTCCTGTATGTCCTTGAGCCCTGAGGTCTTCACATTGCCTTTAGTTGCAGTTAGTTGTTAGTTGCCTCGATATGCTACGTTAGTGAAGGTGGAAGTGGCTCCTTTATACAAAGGATTGTTTCCCTGTGAAATAAAAACAGAGGTAATGCTGTTTAATTAATTTTTATACCAATGTCCAACTGCACTCTGGTGAAATGTAGCCATTTATGCCAGTTTGGAGTTAAAGGTTTTGTTCAGCTGACTCCTCCAGCTCCTTCTTATTGTGACAAGATATATTCTGTGGTGACAACTGTGGTGGTAATGACATCAGGGAAGCGAATAGCACATTTTTGTTTACCAACAATACCTTTCTACCATAACTACCATAACATCTCCCATCCTCTGGATCCACGATTGTGGCACTAATACAACTGTAGCTCTTTGCTTCATTGCATTACGTATTATTATTATATTGGCAAAGTAGAAACCTAGAGTGCAATGCCTCTTTAAGTCTTTCTCCATTGGGGAGTGGCCACTGGTCTTTAAAGGAGAAGTTGTTAGTATTTAATTGTTGTTATTCTTATCTTAATGTATTTCTTACCGTATCCCATTTGGCTTTGGCTCTCTCCTCCTCAAACTTTTTATACTCTCTGCGATCGTGGATAGTGACCAGCAACTTCCAGATGAGCAGTCCAACAAGGCCAAGTAGCAGGATAGCACCGGACACTGCCAAAAGCACCACTAGGATATCTGGCCCCTGAGGGCACTCTGAGAAACAGAGACAGGAAGGAAGCAAATGGAGAAAAGAGTTTAATTTCAATGTAAAAGCAGTGTAACACATCTATGACGTTAAGCAACCAATGTCAAACACTCCATTGCAACACAGTTTTGTCCATCATCACTAACGTGTCTGGGCTGTGGTGAGGCAAAGTGTGGTTATCTGCATGATGGTGTGACTAAGAAAAACACATTACATTCAAACACTGCTCCCCTGTTGTTGTAGTTTGCCACACAGAGAATAACATTGCAACACTGCGTTCTATCCTATTAATGAAGTTAAACTATTACGCACAATTATATTACACTGTTGCACTATCATGACACAAAGCACCTTAACATAACATTAACATTAACTTTTGCACATTGTACATACACTCTGCTACTTGTAACAGACTATTTTACTTTGTTTTATTTATTATTTACTATTTTTTACTTTATTATTTAGATCTGTGTTTTGTATTCCTGTTAATGTGAATTTCTAACTTGGACAGTCAAAGAAGTGGTTCAGGGTGCATTTCACTGCGTGTTGTACTTGTATAACTATGCATGTGACAAATAAAAAATCTTGAGTCTTGAATCTATTTATAAAGTTTCAGTGTTTTAACATATGCACAAACTCTTACAGTACCTGGCTCTTTTATCACAGACAAAATGGATTTGCCACTTTCATCTTCATAATACTGGAAATATTCCACGCAGTCATTCTCATCTTGGTATGAACAATTTACTGCATTATCACGGAAACCTGTGGGATAAAGAGGGTAAAAATGAAAAATAAAAATGATTTCAGAAATTCTATTTATAAATGTCAAATTTATCAGCCCAAAGTGCCAACTGCCTTCAAGACTATATGAACTACAGCAGGCAAAACAACATTACACAATTCTCACCCAGTTCACCCACTAGTCTAATTTCATCTTTGCAGATTTTACTGCAGCTGTTGTCTTTGGTGTACCGTCCTCTCTTGAAGTGCAGACACTCAACACACTCCCTGCAAACAGAGTTGTGTACTATTACCTTCATACAACTAAAGGTACATCAAGTACTAGTCTGATTGCTCTGGTAGAATGATTCAAACTTTGGTAAAATCCTGAGCTTTTGTTCCATGCTATCATCATGTTTAAAACAACTTTTTAGCCAAGGTTCATGCCATGATAAAGTGTATTGAAAACTAGTTGTTTATATGTCTGTTGTTTGTTCCAACTTGAAGTGATTAAATTACTTTTTTATAGTGCAGGAATCAGGACAGGTGGGGCATTTCTGACAGGTAGCTCCATAGGCGCCGGGCTGGGTGCACTGACAAACCCCACACTCACAGTTACCCCGGCCGCTGCACAGCAGGCCGATGCTGGACATGCAGGTGTCTATGCGTGTCGTGCAGTTACAGTTTTCTCCTTTCCAGCCAGCATCGCACTGGCAGATGCCACAGCTACACTTCCCATGATCTGAAAGAATAAAGGATGAGGAGATTAATATACATTCTTTCAATGGAAGCTAATAATTATTTCAAATATTACAGCATGCTCATTTAAATATATTCACTGCCCATAGGTGGGAGCAAAAACACCAAACTATGAATTACAAATTACACATTTGACTCTATGTGCATTGTTTTATGGTTTTAGGTTTCTGTAATATCTCTGTGAACTGTTTTGTTGACCAACAACGATCAGCATCTGACAAACACAAATTCATGTCATTTCAATTGGCTACTGCAAAGTAGTACAAAGGTCAGAGTAGTGGTAAGCAAACCTTTGTTTTCAGCTGTTTGTTATTTACATCATTTACAGCTTCGTCTTTTTAGAACAATGCTAATTAAAAATAACTGATTTAAATCTAACCTCCCTCAGCAAGGGACATTACGCATATCTGTTAATCATTACCATTCTGACAAAGGCAGGAAATGTTCCATTGGGAAAGTACTTACTAATGATTCCCCATCTGCCTACTGGCAGGCACACACATTACACATCAGATTGTACTGAAGTGTAGAAAGCACAATGGCAGGTCATTCTATGAATAGCAATTTGCTAACAGAATAGAGGAAGTAAAGCGTTTCTCCCAGGATTACAGAGAGACAGTCCATAACAAAACACTAAGCTACCTTAGAAACAAAGGTAGAAGCTGAGGGTTCAGCATTCTTAACAGCAAAACAAACAGGATTTGGTACCAGATGACTAAGCGCACAGTGTGTGAGTCATAGCCCAGCTGGATCAGACAGGAGGAGTAACTAGTCATGAAATATCACAGTGGGTCTAAGGGTCCTAATTCCAGGGCTCAAAACAAATCATCCAGTGTTGTAAACTCTAGTCAACAATTCCCCAGCCTCCACCCTGTCATCTACAGCTTCTCTTTTCGATAGCATAGCAGTGATGGGATTAGACGATGGTCACCAGTGGTGTTTACACTGGTTGATGGATAACAGTCTTACATACAATGCTTTGCAAAGTAATTGTTGACAGATCTTTCTTATATTGTCAGTGATATAGAAGCTGAGACAAAAATTATATGATATACTGTATTTCTGTTGCTAAACTTGCAAAATAACACTGTCATTCGTGAAGAGTGAATCGTTGTCTTGTTCTCATTAGTCGTAAAGTTGATTCACACACATAAAGGGGTGTTTTAAGGTTTACATCATCCTGCTCCCTCTGTGTGACCGCACAGTAATCCTGCACATTAATCAAAAAAACAGTAAAACAGACCGTTACCCTGTTGGAGGAAGAGAAGGAACAGAATCAAGTTAAGTGGGGATAGAGGTATACAGTACTGGAGAGAGAGAAGAGTTTAGGCAAATAGCCAGCACAAGAAAGCAAACTTTCCTGTTTTCTGTCCTCTCTTCCTTCATATTTATGGACCCTGAGGCTGTGCTTGCTGATGCCTGCTCTCTGGCCCTGCACCGGTCCCACAGCCCCTCATCAGAAGAAGAAATACACAGCCACAGGGAATATCACAGAGATAGAGCTTTTTTGGAGCCCTGGGTCAAAGTAGCTGCAATTGAGCTGAGGCACAGGGACACTTGTTCTTAAAGACGACAACGGCGAGACACAGTGATGCCAAGTTGAGCTGGGGACTGTCTTACATCAGTTAGGGTTTGTGTGTGTGTGTGTGTGTGCGTGCGCGCAAGTAGGAGGGGTTGGTTGACTGTCTAAGCCCAAGACCTGGGAGTTATCACTGAATGCCTGTAATACCCTTTTCTCAGTAAAACAACCTCCCTTGATAAAGACTCCAAACTCATTTTTGTTGATACAAGCATGTCATATTCCTGGAAAATGGGGATTTGCAACACACACGTTCTTGCAATACACAGTAAAAAAACTAGTTAGGGATGCACTCTGATTTCATTTTGTGTTGTCATAAATGTGGGGCCTCACGTAGAAACATTTAAAATATATGGCTTAAGTATGGGTAAATGCAAACATGAAAGTTTTCTAGTTTTGATCAGAGTTAGCTAAACCTTGTTCTGCTTATTGTGTGTAAAGAAAAAAAAAAAAAAAACCCGCCGACACAAACAAACACAGGAACAACTGCTGATAGCCTATTAAAGATTTATCACTGTGATTGAGCAACTGTGCACTCAGGTGTCCACACTTGCAACAGGGAATAACGCACTGCTGTCATTGGTATGAACACCAATTAAACTCAGGCAACAGTAACTGGGTGTGTTTCTCTGACTAGCCTTGAAGAATGCACACACTATGTTTACAGGCCTGACAGAGAAGTCATTTGTAAGTATTGCTGTTTATGTTTAGCAGCTGTATTATCCCATTATTTACATGCCTTGTTTTGTACATGCAAGCAAAGAGTGCCGTAATAACGGAATGATAGTTCTGAAAAAGCTGTGGAATTTGATCTGTCAAACTAAGAAACAGAAAACTACGAAAACTGACTAAATTGTCTTTAAAGATCAATGGTCTGTTATCGCAGTTCTCATAGGTTATTGCAAAAGACAAATTAACAATGATTAGATAATACCTAATAAAATAATAATTTCTGTAAATTTCCGCGCACAGACTGACTGACTGGAAACAAAGGCTGCCCAAGGCCTCGGATCAGGGAAAAGGAAGGGCAACTTTCCGTTTTTCATTTTAATTGTTTTCCTGCTAACAGTGACATAACATAGCAAGAGACTGCTCAAATTAAATTAAACACAAATGACATCTATTATCTTTCCATATCAAGCTTAGCCACGGCTGCCACAGCAGCACTAACACTAGCCAGCGGCACCAGCATAAGTATTTATCTTGATGACACAATATGCCTTGACCTCTTCTGGGACTCACCGGAGCAAAGCGCCCCTTTGAAGCGCAAGCAGTTGAAGTCATCACATTCGCAGTACTTTCCCCACACCTGACCGAACTCATTTGAATGGCAGGAACACTGTCCGCACAAACAGTTCCCTCTCCCACTGCAAACTGGGCTGTCCGGCTTCGGTATGCAATTAACATCATCAGATGGCCTGTAGTCCTCCACTGAGCACTCGCATCGCGGGCCCAGACGACCCTGGTGACACTGACACACCCCACACTCATAGCTCCCATTGCCGTTGCTACACAGAGGGCTGCTGACTTGTGCCTTTGCCTCACAGTTGCAACCACAAGCGAAGTCCACTGTGACTTCCAGAGAATCTTTGAAGCCTAAAGGCTTGATGGTAAAAGTCCGGCTCTTCTCCTTAGGGCAGCCACGCAACTGAGCCTCCACACTGAATGACACCTGGTGAGGAGGAAATGTTTCTGTTAATCTGTGTGTACATACCAAATGAAGGACATATGATCACCTCAAATGAAAACTTACTGTGTCGCCTATCTTGAGGCCAGAGCAGGACTTGAGACCAGGAACAACCTCTCCATTCAGGCAAGTGGCATTGAACAAGAGATTCAACTCCTCCGGGACTCCCAGCAGATCCAGCTCCACTTTAGAGCGAATTTTCTGCTCAGCATGAAGTTTCCATCGTGTTAGTGATATTACAGTACAACAATTTCAATGCTCCAATGTCCCAAACTGAGGATTTCCTTACCGCATAGGCCTCCTGAATGAGCTGAATAACATTCCCAGAATCACCAGACAGAGTTCCCACGGTTGTGCCTGGAATGAGCTGACTGTACTCCTGGGAAAACAAATGTTTTTTTTTCTTCATCTAAACTAAAACAAATTCCTACAGTGACACAAGCAGTACAGTTAATTTACCTTGTAGAGTGGCACCACATAGCTGGTCACTGCAAAAACTAAATTAATGTTGTTTTCAGATATTTTCTCACTTAAAATCGCCAGGGACGGATAGTCCTGGAAGACACAGGACGAAAAGAGGATTAGACAGACGTAGTCTATCAAACAACTTGAATAACTATTAAAATAAGAATTGAATATACTGTATTTCTCATTTTACCAGCACGTAAGATGTGTTATAAATGTTATTATCGAGGTAACACTGTCCATCATTGGGTTGGACAATGCCTGCTATACGTCCATCCAGAGCGGTGTGAGTTGTGGCATCGGTTGTGAACACAAGTAGGTGTGAGGCACCGGGGCGCCAGCCAATCTTGTCCTAATGATGATGACAAAACAAGTGAAGAAAAGACTAAGTACACAATTCTGTGCATGTGGTGTGTCTGTGTGTATGTATCTGATTACAATTTTCATTTTTACCTTGCACACCACAGCTTGCAAGATAGCATCAAATCCACCCTCTGGAGCATCTCTATTCCTGGACACCCGCTGTTTCCCCACCTCCTCAGTGAAGCGTGCTACCTGGTCCGTCAGTGACAGTACATTCTTGAATCCGAATTGAGCCTGGCATGTCTCTTGAATTCTGTATATATTGAACAGGTGACAGGGGGGATAGGAAATCAGGGAAGGAGAAAAATCTATTTTTAAGTTGTTAAGCACAAGTGAACAGACAAAGGAAAATCTCCATTTCAGTTTCTTCACCTCTTCAGATATATCGCCAACCATGATCTCCCCACTTACCCATAGCACGGGTTTTTGATTGCCTCTGGAGGATACATGTACATGTAAGGAGATGTGGTCTTGTCCACAAAGGCTCCAAACCCCATGCGCAGGTTGCTGGTGGTGCGGCCCATAGCCGCTGCGAGGTCATTCCCCAAGGTGTAAAGGCGAGCCAAGTCATCTCTCATTGAATATGAAAGATCCATCAGATAGTATAGGTCCACTGGATAATCTTCCACCTGTTTCACTGACACAGTGAAACGCTTGGCATCGCCTGAGAGTGACAGAGTCGAGGGCCACAGAGGGGAAGATCAAGGTGGAGATCAAATCAAACAAGCTCATCTATTGTCCCTCAACCTTTTATTTGCCTTTCAAGTGAAAAGGAATAATAATATTAAAATCCATTATCTACAATTTTTGTGAGCGACTAGGTATAAAAGTACCTGGTCTTAGTGTCACACGGAGTTTCTGAGGCCTGATCTGCGTGACATTGTCAGCTGTGCCCGAGGCCTTGTTGCTGAGCGGTACATCCTGATCAATAGTCAGAGTGCTAGAAGGAAACTCCACAGAATCTTTATCGCACCCCTCATTCAGCAGATTCTGCTTCAGGTCACAGCGGGATACACTGGATCCCCCCTTACCAAACTCCTGAAACAACACACATGGATTCTGTTCAGCGCTCGAGCAACAGAGGTGTTAATAAAGTACCGTAAAATGACAGCAAACAAAATGGATTTGTTTAATGGGAACTGAACTGAACTACTCAGCATGAACAAAGATCAGAAGACGACAAAAAAAGAATGCAGTTGAGAGATAAGGTTTCTGTTCGAACTTGCTGCACTGAGCGGTGGCTGGGAGGAGCAACTAGACGCTCTCTGTATGTATGTCTGGTGTTTTTACCTCCTGAGAGCACCACGCACAGCTCGGGTGAACAGCCAAGCACTGCTGACAAGTGGTGACTCCTTGTGATGTGCAGATGTTGGAGCCTGTGATGACCACACCAACACAAATGTTAACAGAACATACTGTACATTTCATTATATACTTGAATAAAGTATGAAGTAGCATTATGCAAATAACACAGCTGACCACAGTTTCCTTAGTTTCCAGTGGTATCTGTTCACAAACAGATACCACTGCTATACTATACTATGTGTGTGTATTTGAGTAGCCTACGTGATAAAATTTGAAATGGTTGTTAATGTACATTTCTAATTTACTGTATTTATTTTTCACTTATGTTATCTAGTTTTGGGTGTGGGTGTGGCGTCCTCGAGTTATACACAGGAAAACAGTCACTGATGTTAATTAATCACTGCAGAAACTGTAGATGTGCAGTAGAAGTCAGACATAATGTCACATAATGAGGCTTGTGCTCTTGAAATGATATCAGTCCCCAAATAAACTGAGTCAAAGACACCTTGGGTAAACACACACAACTGGTGTATTTGATAAGAGTGAATTCAAGGCGCCACAAGAGTATCTGCATTTTCAGCTAAAGATACTTTATTTAGTTATTCTGAGTTATTGAGTGGTGTGAACTTAAATTTACTTTCAGAGTGAAATAAAGACACGCACATCCAGGAAGAACACATACACTGCTCCATTTACAGCCACACATTGTTTGCTTATCGTTAAACTTAAATATTTGATTTTACAGTGGAAGCCAGTGAAACACTTCTGGTCACATCGCTTGGGGAAACACATCCTGACTGTTTTCACTCCCTTATAAGGAAAGTTGGCAAAAACTCCAGCTGAGTGTCGCTCTATTCAAATCAGCACCCAGAGAAATTATTTTGTGTTCCGTTTGGCAACATTACATTAAATAACTGTGATCATAAGCACATACAATATACTTTGAATACTAAGCGCGTCTGGTGCTTTCAGAGAAGCTTTAAAAAGTTTGGCGCAAACACGCCCAATTCTCCTAAAGCAGGTGAAAGTTTTAAACGTAGCCCAGGGATAAACTTACCGGAAACTTCTGCTGCTGATGTTAAAAAGAGAAACAGTACCAGTAGACGGTGTAGAAAGGTTACCATGGCTGGAAAGTAACGGAGCCGAGCTGACGTGAATCGTCTGTGTTCCCTGTGGGATTGTTCACTCAGCAACTTGAGTCTTTCCTCATTCTTAACTATACTAAACGCATGTTGGGTCACACAGCTTTGACTCACACATCTACCTCTCCATCCCCTCAGTGTACATCGAAGAGCAGCTTCTGGCTTGTTGGTGCTCGTCTCTAAATGGTTGTATAACCTCTAATAAAATCGGATATGTTGGGGGGGGGGAAACCATCCAGGAAGAAAGAAAGGAAGGAAACACAGTGACAGTGCAGTCGCTCAACATGCTACTTTAAGAATCTAGTTGTATTTAATACTTTCTCTCATAAAAAACCAGGACAGATTTGAAATTACTTTCTGTAACCTCTGTTTCCACAATTACTTTGAACAAATCACAGAACTGTACAGTGATAAATCAACTGTAAAGCATTACTTTACAAACGACTGCATTTTAGATTTTATATATATATATATCTATATATATATATATAT
>JAUYWH010000026.1:7985851-8013854 GCA_034779795.1 Ctenopoma multispine
GTGTGTGTGTGTGTGTGTGTGTGTGTGTGTGTGTGTGTGTGTGTGTGTATATATAGATATATAGATATATATATAGATATATATATATATATATAGATATATATATATATATATATATATAGATGGTTTGTGGTATTTCACAAAGTAATTTCTCCACCGTTTCTGTTCCACTTCCCCAAAATGAACTGTAGCAATGTAGTGGTCATTAAAACCCCACTCACAAATAAAACTAATGGAGATTATTTTGTAATTTGTAACTCAGTGTAAACCCACTAGAGATTCCACACATGCTTGGAATTTGTACATCACTGGAGCTGCAGTGGCAGACTGAATTTCTGAACTTGACTTAATGTGACAGTGGTATTAATTACTGGAGATGAGCTGTGTTTTGGATGCCTAGATATGACATTTTTGGCAATAAATACTGCTGCTGCGAATTGTTGCTCTGCATGTAGTTCACATACAGTCCTCTTGATGTGACTATGGTACTGCTACTGCTACTCACCATGGACAGTATTTCACTAAAACAATAAAAATAAAAACGTTTTAACTTGTTAAATCCCGTTGAATAACCATAAGCACCACAAATACTGTAATCACCAAATACTAAGCTGTAGAGCTGTAGCAGAAGGACCCCTAGTGGGATAAATAATATTGGTTTGTCAGAATGGTAGAGGACTAACTTTGTGGGCAGTATGCATTTAGCCAATCTCTGTGTCTACCTCACTAAATGTACAAATCTGAGAACAGAAACAGAAAACCACAGAAAACAATTTCCTGTTTCCTTGAATGCGTATGTGTACATTTACCAGCTTCTAAAACAAGAAAGCAAAGAAAGTTAAAGACATGAAGGCATAAATGGAGTTTGGGAAATGTGTGATGGTGGTGCGGATGTGTGTGATAGGGCTTGTAGGAGCAGACAACGCTTCTTATCTCTGCACTTGTCCATTTATTGAATCTTTATCCCTGTGCCCGACTCTTATTCTCTGGCTGGTTGCTAAGTTACTGCCACCCGTGTCCAAGAATTGCCGGTAGAAGAAATGACAGAAATGGAGGAATAAGTAGAAAAGCTATAATAGTTAACTGTTCTGCTGGCATTAATCTCTCAGTGTGGGCGGACAGTGCAGGTAATGTACTGTAGGCAATCAGACCCCCTCTCCAGTATTGACTGATTTGGATCTATTGATTCTGAAGTTCTTTGTTGAGACCACCCCCACAGATGAATGGTATTTCGGGAAGAGTATAGCGTCAGTTGTTCCTCGCAAAACGAGAGACTGGGTTAGATGGCAGCCAATTAAGACCGAAACAAGAAGTGAGGAGGGGACTGGAGGAAGAAGGGGGGGGCTGTAAGGGTCCTGACCTGTGTTACAGATCTATCTGGAGCCCTTTAAGCTTTTCACTGAGTCGGAGAATGCTGTCACAGAGAGCTAATATCAAAACGCAATTGCTCTCAGACAAAATCAGTGCTTGGTTAGCCACAACAGGCTTAGGCTTTCCTGCTTCGCCAGGTTTAACTGGTGGGTGGGAGGGTCAAGTGGGGGGATATGAGTTTTTCTCAGGTGAAGGGTTGGCTGCTTTATGAAATGTGCCCTGGAGTTGCTCCCATGGGACAATGTGTATTTGTGTTGTGATGCTTTGCTATCTGATCTGCTTCCTCCTGTAGCCCCTCTGGACCTGCAGCTTGCATTTCCCTCTCAGGGGATAACAGCTTGTATGTGGAGAAAGTATAAATAAATAAACTGAGGACACATGAGGGATGGAGCAATGAAGAGTGCAAGAAAGCAGTTCTGTTCTTGTTTTTTTTTGTTTTTAAATAAATCCCCTAGTCAGAACTCCAGGAAGTCTTATGTAGCCCACTGGTTGAAAAGGGTAGACTTCAGTACAGAAAACACAAGACAAATCATGGTAGTCTGCATTACTGAGATGTGTCTAAATAGAAATGAGGTTAATGGTTAGTGGCTGAGTGCATGAGATGTCTGCACTACAGAGACAGGACAAGGATTTCTTCCTATATCTCCGACAGATTTGTTTTTTTTTACCATCCATTCAAAAGGGCTGACTGCAGTAGGCACATCACACAATCGCGGAGTCTAATTTCTCCCCGCAAATCAAAGCAATCAAGTCATTAACATCTTAAAATAATTTTAATGACTGATGGTTGCTTAGTGTGGGGTTGATGTGGGGCATTGCTTTGCTGTGGCACTGCAATCGGTTTCAGTGTCTAATTAATGACTGTATTTAAAGCCACAGTATGTGATTAAGAGTGTCAAAGGTGGCAAATAGTTTGAGATCAAACACCTATAACATTTCCTATGCATCTAGTGATACATGGTTTATATATATTTAATATCTAAAACAATTTTTTTAATTCTTCATGTTGATTCCTGGCTTTTAATTAGGCACACACGTGTTTTACACACACACACACACATTAGGGGCGCAGAAGCTTCCTAGCAGTCCTGCGTGTGCTTTGATCAGCTAATAACAGGGCATCTTAGGAGGAATCTGTTATTGAAAGTTTTGGGGAAAGTCTGTGTCATCCAGGGTATAGATACTTCATACGGTGTGTACAGTTTACGACCTTAGTCGTGCCAAGCTCTGTGGCTGCATTATGAACAAAAATGATGTACAGGTAAGGACCAGAGTAAAGGTGGGTGGGGTCAAACACCACCTCCTTGTTGCTAGGGATGTCTTCACTTAGTTTGTGTTGCTAGGCTGCCAATTCCCTCATGTTAAGTGGAAACGTTTCCCCCCTCTCTTCCGTCCAGGCACCCCATCACTCCCTCCCTCTCCTTCTCCTCTAAACCAAAATAACTTTACCAACCATCTGTCACTGGGCTCACAGGTCTACTGTTGCTTAGGAACAAGTCAGACACTCACATTCATGTATATATGCATCCTAATATGAATATAACTTCCTATTCAGTTTAACTAACAATAACCATTAGAGTGAACAGAGATCTCATTAATAGGTGGGATATGCTGCTTTCACAGCAGAATGTAAAGTTACACATCAACAACAGGTTCTTCAATATTTTAAGCTTTTAAGGTCAAAATGTTTCATTTGCTAAACATTTGAAATTTTGTAGTTTAAAGCTTCAATCAGTCATTGCTAGGTTGTAAGTGTAGAAGAGGACTGGCATATTGACAGAGAGAGAGAGTGAGTGCAAGCTACTTTCCATGATGACATTGCAGTAAATAACAACAGAATCAGATCTTGCAGCACTAGTCTACATGCTGCCAATTTGGGTATGTCAACCAAATCCAAAAGCAAATCAGATTATTTGATCTTATTGTACTCAAAAAATATTTGTTTTTCTTTGTTTTTCTTGTCTGCAATTAATAAATCAGAAAACCACCTCCAGGCTTGTGAAAGGTATTTGTGGATGGCACAAATCATTGTTTGTACATACGCTTGTCATTTGGTGACTGAAAGCTGCTTGCCCAGATATCAGGAGCGTTCCAAATTGAATTTCATGGCCTTTGTTTCCAGACAAACAGCAAATTAATCTGACAGGCTCCACTGACAAGTCTTGCGGAGTTGTTTCTCTGTTTCTTAACCTGTTGAAATTCATCACTGCAACTGTTTTATCAATGTAGGTACAAGTAAGGTAGAACTGGAAGGACATTTGAGTGGGTTTTCTGTATAGTAAAATCACAGTTCTCGGAGATTCAGTTCTTTAAACTGGTACCTAGTCATCCAAGAGAGTTTCTGATCATCATTTCTAAGTTGGTTTTACTACCTCCTGTCAGAGTTTTTGATGTTCCTCTTTTCTTGCAGTTCTCACCACTGCATACAAATCTACAGATAAATCTTAAACATCTGTAATTTAGGGCATAGAGTCATGGAAAATCACATTTATCAGATCATTTCCTGCAGCACAAACTGGTCGCTTGCTTAACTTTCAGAACAAGTGCAAAATTTCATCCACCAATCTGTCAGATATTCATGCAGTGGTCAAAAATCGACACTCTAACTACCATTTTATGTTATTGGGCTCTTCTGCAACAGCAACAAGAAATGGTGAGTTATCTGTAGGAATGAAACCAACTTAAATATTTAATTTAGAAGCAAGCTAACATCTTTTCTTCTCTTTTCTTTATTTTAAATTACAAGTAATCAAGTAAGTAAATGAACAAGAGCAAGACCTCTTTTGAGTACATAATCACAACTGCATTTCTTTTAGGCCGGCAGGTCCCGTCTCCTTTTATAAAAATGGTTATAGGCTGTTAGGTAAAATATAATAAACCTAATTAAATAATCATTTAAAGATAAAGATCACATTATGGCACACCAAGGATTAATTCTTCATCACATGCAGCACGTCAATAGTGTAGACTACTGACCTCCTAAAAATCAAACCTCACATAATGAAGAATAAGAGGGCGAGTGAGGCAGAATATGAGCATCATTTACATGTAAGAGCATATAGGAATATATATATAAATACACATATATACAGTATATATATATATATAGACACACACACAAGAAGTTTGAATTTTCAGTTAATTTTTCAAAATCAAATAATTTATTTGCAAGTTCATCATCATTTTATCTTCACAAAGAACTGACACAACAAATAGAATTTTCTGTATAGCACAATAGTGAGGCTGTATTCACATTTTCCTTGAAAATTAAGGAAAAACTGAACCAGAGCTCACTTTTTTCCCCTCCACAACCTCAAAAAAACCATAAGGGCTGATTTATGTGCTTACTGCAGAAGATGGCATAATACTGTGTGTGCTCCAACTAAACTGGTGTGAGGGACTCGCAAATGGCTCTTAATTTTTTTAAAGAAGCGCTCACCACCTTGTTGGCGATTGGCTCCCCATATTTAGCCACTTCCTTATAAATAAAGATTGAATTATTATTATTATCATTATTATTCTGTTCAGAACACCCAAATATATAATAGATATAAGTAAGGAGGTGTGGTCAAGCCCAAACAGGACAAAAGGAATGCAGGACATGCAGTGGGATGACAGTCAAAAGGGACAAAAATCAAGAACATAATAAACTGATGTGTCATGCCAAGAACTCACAGACGTTTTTGAGGCTTGATTGGGTTTGAAAAAAAATCCCAAAGTCACCCCTAGACGAGGCTGCACATGGTAGTCCACAGGAACTGTGTTATAGCCTTAATGGAACAATGTTCTCATGCACCATGACTGGCAGACAAACTTAAGACAAAACTTGAAATAGAAATCTTGGTTATAAAATTACTCAACGACTATCTCTGGTTTTCCATTTAATTTTTCTTGCTACTTATCGGCTGTGAGAAATCCTGAGCCTGATTAACTGCGATTGGCTTAAATTGGCCAATAAAAGCCCATCCTGCTGATGTATAAATAACACATTCCAATAAAACATGGAGTTGTCTGCTTTACAGGGGTTTAATTTTACCCACCCACGACTGGAGCCAACCTTTTTGATAAATATTTGCCATGGTTCAATCATAGTTTATTAATTCATGTCTTCATTTTAAAGTTATAGCCCAGTGGGCCCATAGTGACCTCTCTCTCAGAGCTCCCGAGGCACAGTGACAGTTTCCTCAGCAACAGGCATTAAAGTCTATAAATATCTCTCAAAGTTCTCATTGTTTTCCAGTGCAGTTAAACAATCTGCTACTCATACTGATTCTATTTAAACTTAATGTTTTCAGGTTATAAATGGTTTTAAACACTTTCATGGAAAACCTTCACAGGTTATGTTTGTTTTGTCCTGATCAGCTACAACGTTAAAGCCATCTGGTGGTTTTAATATTGTGGTGGACGGGTCAGCATTGGAAAAAAATGTTGCTGGTCAAAGATCGGCAGGTGTGCTTCGCAACTTGCAGGGTATAGGAGTACGTACTCAGAGATGGCTTGTAGTACCCATGCTGATCCCTATATTAAACCCTTACATAACCATAACATTAAAGCCACCAGGTGGATGTTATGTTGTGGCTGATCTGTAAATCAATATTAGTGAGGCTTTCAGGCATTATTCATGTGCTTATTCAACCTCGGCATGATAGCTGGACAAGACACTGAAACCCTATACTAGTGCTGACATATACTGTCTGGCAGCAGTCCAAACAACAGTTTCCCCGAGAGGTTAATAAAGTATCAGTTATTATTAAATGAGTGAGTTTGCGAATAGCAGGCTTCAAAATATTAATGCTCATGAGTCATTTAGACTCCAACTTATTTTCATTAAGTGTTCATATTATGCATTTTGTGGTTTGATGTTACAAATATACTATTGTGATGCTGGGTGCTACAAAAAGTGTAGTCAGAGGCCCAGAGCCTGAGGTGAATGTGTTTTTGCATGCCGGCTGATGATGACACACCCAGGTTTCAGTCTGGCTAATATGCTTCGTGTTACGTTTACGTATACACAGTGACATCAGACTATATGAAGTCCATAACTGGTCATCCATTTTGATCTACTACACTTACAGCTTCGTCTCTCAGGTTTGCAGTGGCAGTTAATCTGAGAGGGCTTCTGCAAGAATATCAACCTCTGCCAGAGCACTCAAACCAGCACCAACCATGGCCAACCACAGCAACGCTAACACTAGCTGTTCCAGAAAAACACTGACCTCTGCATGAACACCTGAACCTGCAAGAATCAGCAAGTTCACAACCGCTATGGCAGCGATTGTGAATGGAGCTAGTCCTAGGCAGCAACCCTAGGCCAGTGCAAGCACGAGTACCTGTGCAGACATGTCTTGCAGAAAGTGTTTTTTGGCTGTGAAGGAGAATTAACTTTGTTTACTAAAGACAGAATCATACCAATAACAGATAGAGTTACAGGTTAGAAACAGACTTTGATCTGTTCACAACATTTCACAAAGGACTGGTCTCACAACCTGCCCAGGTAGCCTATACCACCTTTTTTTTCTTTGCTCACTTGGTTAGCTGGGATGGGGAGAGAGCTCAAATGGATCCTTTCATTCTGAAGGCCAGAAAAGCTGTTGCACAAAGACACCTTATACCATAGATTGGCACTTTTTAATTCGAAAATAATATAATATTGTATCAGTGCAGCCTCTGAATAAAATATAAAGTCTAAATTAAGCATAATATGGCCAGAGAGGAGACTAACATAAATTACCACTTACACATACATTCACTTGTAGAACAATGTTTGGAAACATCTCATTGAAAAGATGGGAATTATTCCACTACTCCACAATATCTAATACATTTTATTTTGCATTGGCAGCACATAATTGGCAATAAAATAATAAGTTAATAAGGATTTCTTTATTTCTCGTTTGTACATCAGTTGAGCAGTGCATTATCTTTAGCCACCTGACTACCACCATGGTGAGGAGTGGCTGTGTGGTCCACGGGGAATTCATCATCACTTTAAAACGCACCAGAGACTTGGCACAAAAGAAGCGCTCGCAGGCGACAACAAGGACTGCCTCTCATTACAACACGTTTTACTCGCTGCGTAAAATGACTTCTTAAGAGTCAGAAAAACGTGAATCCGGAGTTGAATAAACTTACTTTGGGTCGCACCTGATGCGACCCTCATTGCCTGCAGCGAGTCTGTTGAAGTGGATGTGGCCGTTACGAATTGAAAGCTGTGCAATACGTGTGACAGAAGATTAGGACTTTGACTTGCACTTTTTAAAATTGATTTTATCTTTATTCGAACAGTCACATGACGCAAAGTTTTGCTTGGACTCCAGGTTTTGTAGTGAGAATCTTTATTCGCAAGGAAACATGAACGTCTCTTTCTTCGACCTGACCCAGGATATGCTCTTTAACGGGAGTCAGACCCTCGCCGGGACTCTGGGGACATACTCCGGCAATGACACCGACAACGTGGTGACCGGCGACGGCGGCGGCTCCCTGGTGCTGCTGCAAGACGAGCGTAAACTCTTCGTTATGCGTGTGGTGCAAATCGCGGTGCTATGCGTGTTGTCACTCACCGTCGTGTTCGGCATATTCTTTCTCGGGTGCAACCTGATGATCAAATCGGAGAGCATGATTAACTTCCTGGTAAAGGATCGGAGACCCTCCAAAGACGTGGAGACGGTGATGATCGGGCTCAGCTAGAGCATGGAGAGTAGAGAACTGTGGGGAACTGGAGAGCAGATATAAAGATCTGGTGTGCATTTGCAACCTTAGGTCAAGCTCTGCATCTGCATGTACACTCCGTCTGTGTCCTAGTGAGAAAAGATATGCAAGAACTTCATATTTCCTTCCGAAAATGACTACAGAAAACTAGTCCGGTACCAATGTTTGCGCGTAAAGTGTGTGCGTAAAAGACGGGCAGTGTTTACATGGGCCGAGTGAATTTAATATTGCCAACTTGAACAAAGTGTCTAAACTGTTTACAGAATGTTACCTCATTTTTTTTTCTTTTTTTTTTTTGTAAAATTGAAAATGATTGTCAATGAATGTTTTTAAAACGCATGATTATGAATTCTTATACTGATACGTATGCCACTGTGCTATGCGGACGTGTAGGATATGTGGTTATTCTCTATACAAAGTATTTTTTTGGTCTCGTTTGGTAAATCCTGAAATCTTGCACGTTTTTCAAGAACTCCATCACAGCTTTACTGGATGATTCTGGTCGTGTTTGGCATGCTCGCTAGTTGATCTCCAAAGTAATTTTTGGACCCGTTTTGCACTTTTGAAATTACTGATGCTGCATGAGCTGTTTTGTACCAAAAAAACCTGAAATTGCAACATGCAATTAAAACACTGAAATGGCCATATTAGTCTTTGTCATCTGTGCATTAACATGATAGAATGACCGAATTCCTTTTGATTAAAAGAATCTTATTTGCAAGGAGATTTTCTAAATTAGCTTTTCATTTCTTTTTATCCAGTCATTACTTGGTCTTTTCAGACCTATATTCATCTTTTCTACTTTTTAAATTATAAACTCTAAATAAATTAGCCATGAAGTGAAATGTTCTCTGATTCATCTCCCGATTCACATTTAATCATATCTTATAATTACAAAGATAAAACTTTATTAAATACAGTGATGCATAGTGCACTTTTAAAAGTAGTATAACTGATATGATTTTTACAAATGCTAAAAAAACGATTGATGTTGTTTCATATAGTGTTAGATAAAAATTAGGACAAAAATCAGTAACATCACATGATAAAATCACATTTAATAAGGTAGCTACTTAAGATCAGTCTGAGGCTGAACTCACATTGGCTTCATAGCATTTAATCTGATCTCTTGGAAGAATGAACAGCTGCAATCACAAAACATTCAGTCTCACCCGGACCATTTCAGTCCATGTTACACCTTAGGAGTTTGAGAATGATATCCAGAGAACTTCATGTTCTTTCTGTTCCACGAGAAAGTGTGTAAAAGCTTAAGAGAACACCAATAATCTGCACCGCTTCCATTTCTCAAGAAAAAAAACTTCCCCAACCCAAAACCCCAGCATCATTCTATATGTCAGAACTCAGGTTCCCATTGTAACCAGCATTTTAGTTCAATTTCTTTCCTGTCTTTTTTTTAATTCTTCATGCAACCTATTTTCTTTCTCTCTCATGTGCCCCACCTCAGCAAACAGTGTTCTCATTATTATTTCAGTACTTGTTAGAAGAGCTGGGTTGGATGAATTCTTACAAATACACCCATGCATTCACACATGTGCTCCTTCACCATGCACATGTGATGTGCAACAGACCAGGAAATTCTAACATGCTAACAACAGCAGCTTCTCGGGAAACGGTTAAGAACAGTTATACTGTATATTTCTGAAACAACACATGTCATGCATGTATACAAAAAACACTGTGTATTTAAACATATCTGAAGCACAAAATTTCTCAAAGCACAACAGAGAAAAATTAATATAGAAGCATCAATTATTATTTATCCTTGTAGAAATCATTTTGTAAAGAGATAGTTTAATATTTTCTTATGTAGCAGGACACTGTAGTAAATTACTTGCATGAACATCAGGTCTATAATTCCATTACCAAATATAATCCGTATTGGATTTTATATATATTTGGCTACAATGAATATAATCACCTTAGTGTATTATTCAGCTATTAAATTAATAAATAAAACGTTTTTCAGAAAGCCTTGTCTTTTCTTGTAATGTAATCCTGGTAAAAAATAAAGAAAATTGTTCTGATATCGTTACTGTACACCAGCGAGTGCTTTTTGGAAACAAAAAAGCATGCATGCTATTTTTGGAGAGAAAACTTGTTAACTTGTTAGAGTGAAACTCAGTTTAAAAAGATGTTATCCAGCCATTGCCATGACAGATTCTTCGTAGTAGGGTGAGCTGTGAATGATATGAAGGCTCCAGTGAAGGGTGGACTGAGTCCACACTGCTTTGTAAGTGGAAATGTCAAAATGTAAGAGCGGGAATGTTAACTTCTGTGCAAGAACCAGTAAAATACCCATAACAGTATTGGCAAGTGTGGACACGGCTTAATTTGACTAACAGGAAAAACTTTGACATGCTGTTTTGTCACTTAAAATTACATATGTAGGCTCATAGCAGCTTCAAAAAAGAAAAATACATACATCATTTACTGATAGTTCAGCAGCTATAGTAACATAACAGCTAAAATCTATTGCCAGCACACTCTGTAGCACATTTACCACAGCAACAAGGCCAACCAAAGTGCTGAACAATTTAAAAACAAGCACAAACAGCACAATTTAAAGACACAAACAAGAATTTGCAAGAAATAAAAGCACTACCAGAAACAGCAAGATGTAATAAATTAGGAGAAAAACATAAGAATTTCCTTAATTGTCATTAATGTCAATGTTCAGTGTACAACAAGGTACATGGAGTACCGCAGAGAAACATTTTGACAACTGAGTGGTTATACACCAGTGAGATACAGCAATAAATGTACCTGATGGTTCTGATGTTGTAGTCAACAGGGGTCCAAAAAATGTAATGCTCGCTATGATCAGCTGGTGTCAGAACACACAGTGCATCACTTTATGCATCACTCTGTAGCTGAATATGGGGCTGTGTGGTCACAGACCAACCAGTTACAACATCAACACCACCAGATGTATCTGGGCAAGTACAGTACTGGATGCAGTCATAGAATTTACCTGGAAAGCACAGCTGGTCCATCAATGCAAAGGTAAGAAGAGGCAACAACCCGCCACAATGCATCTCACCAGGCAGGAAAGGAGTGCCCTGACAGCCTTTAACAGGAAGGAAACAATTACCATACTGCCTGCAGACAAAGGAAGATGCATTGGCGTCCTAATCACTGTAAATTACCATTTAAAAGTAATCTTGCTTTTGGAGGATCAACACGCATATGAAAAACTCAAGAGACCCCACCAGCAACTACATGAAAAAGAAAAAGCCACCCACTGCCTTTATGGACTTCCCAAGAGACACAAGGATGGAGTCCCCCCATATCCATCGTTAGCAGCATTTACTTTACTTTACTTTACTTTACTTTACTTTACTTAGAAAAAAGTCCCATTTTTTTTGTTTGTTGTTCTTTGTTTGTGTGCGTCAAACTAATTTGAAATACTTTTTAAACAAGTGAGTTTTCAAATGTTTTTTAAAGGCGAGGTGAGGAGGGAATTTTCAGTCTGCTCTCATTTGAAAATGAGGCGGGTTGCCGCATTTTGGACCATCTGGAGGGGTTTGATGGTGAGTGCAGAAGCTCCAGCCAGGAGAGAGGTACAATAGTGGATTTCCTGGACGAGGAGCTGTGCAGCCTGTAACTCTGTAACTTATAACATTACTAAATACCTGGCCACTATCTTGACTAGCGGGACACATGGACCACCACATCCACAACTCAGATGAGCTTGCTTCTAAGCTCAGGGAGCTGAAACTGAATACTGATGAAACCATGGTATCCTTTGATATCACACCTCTTTTTACCAGCATCCCTGCCACTGATGCCTTAACAGCCATTAGGAGAAGACTTGAAGAAGACAGCAACCTCACCACCAGAAGCAGCCTCAACCCTCACCAGATCTGCTTGCTCCTGGACCTGTGCCTGGACCTCTACCAACAGAGACACAGCTGTGCCATGGGTTCATTTGTGTCACCCCCTGTAAACAACTTGTACATAGAACAAGTGGAGATGAACTCAACTCCCTCTTGACTTGATGTCATCACAACTTCCCACTGGCTCAGGTATGTGGATGGCACCTGGGTGAAAATCTAGATGCAGGAGATACAGGCTTTGACAGACCACATAAACTCAGTGGAAACCAACATCAAAATCACCGGTTAAGACACCAAAGACAACCCACTAGCTTTTCTGGATTGTCCAGTTATCGATGGTAACAATGGCAGAATAGAAATTTACAGGAAATCCTGACACTGACCAGGACCTTTTGTTTGACTGACATCACCAACCACAACACAAACGTAGGACTCTAAACCAAAATCCCCACCTCCACAGAAACTTAAAAGAAGGAAGACAGGTATCTGTAGGCAGCCTGTGGAAACCCCAATGGGCCCATTCTGGTTACTCCTTACATGGCTGATATGTGATATATGATGTGTGACATCATATACCTGTTCATTTCAAACCCACAAACACACTGAGACAGAGACCTCCATCCTAAAGACCCGGACACAGAAACTTAAGATGGGAGATATAGTGTGTGTGATTCAATGCACTGAGGAGCGCTTTGAGCTGTACATTTGACAGAGCAAACAGCTGCCACACAAGAGAATGGCCGAGCACAGAAACACTTCAAGACCACAATCAGCTGTGTAGCATCCTTTAAAGCACAAACAACAGTCCTTTGAGGAGAATGATGAAGACACGTGGTTTGAGAGAGGGGTGAGGGAAGCTTTGCATGTGCAAATAAATACTCCCTTACTCAACAGAGGTCGAGACCTTAGGCAAAACCTCTCTTCAATTTATCATGCTGTGCTTTTATCCATCCCCAGAAAAACCAGGCCCAAATCACACAATCCACACAAACCCACGTGCCTAATAATATAATATACAGTATAATAACTAATGCCCTAGAGACAGGGCTACAAAATGTAGCAGTGTATCCCATTTTTGATCGACCAAAAAGAACAGGTCACCACACTGTCCAACTCAATAGTACTTTCCTACCTGAGCACCAGATCTACTGTCCCTATCACCCACTAAGCTCTGCCAACAAAAGGCGTCTTGTGGTCCCTACACCAAACAGAAAAATATGCCAAGCAAAGTTTTTCAGTTCAGCTCGGCTAACTGCTCTCTCCTAAGCAAAAGTCTCCCTTATCTGGTTCTTGTCTCATGAAACAAACATTTCTTTCTCATGGTATTTTGCTAGCAGTCAGATGTAAATTTGCCAGTGGGTCCACTTGAAATTGGTGTTTGCACAACAATGGCAAGGCAAGCACCACCCCAGGGGGTCAAGCAGATCAGGGATTTTACACAGAAATGCGTTGGTGTGCAGTAAAACTAGTGTTACTGTAAGTATGAGACAGAAACCCAGGTGGCTGAACTAATGTGCTAATATGCAAAACTATCAAATCTCTTATTTATACTGCACTAAACAAGCACCTCAAAACAATTATCAGTCATTTGGAAATGCTGTGTACAAATGCATTCAGGAGACTGCAGGATTTCTTTATGAAATAACACAAGTACGAGAATGCACTGAATAGCTTTTTTATCTGTGTAAGTCTTGTCACTTCAGTTTCTTACACAAAAATGTCTTCTCTCTAGGTTTGGCTGCACGCCAATAAAAAATTACTCACCATCTTGGCTAAGATCTGCTTAAAGTTAAACTTTCTCACTTCTGAGGCACTACAACTCGCCCACTAGCACCGAGCATATGCTAAAGAGTTTGTATGGAGTACCATCCATGTGTCCACAATCTTTTTGTGGATTCATTAATAAGGTAATGTGGCATGTGAACATGCAGGAAATATATTAACATGTTACAATTTCACCTCAATCAACATGTGTTTTGTTTAAAGCTCTCACTCCATAGAGCTACTGTGCATTAGCTTGTCAAGAAGCGTCACCACTGACCTTTTACTACAGAGACCTCACAGAAAATAATGAACTGTGCACTGGCCATGAAATCATGACAGAAATAGTTGTGATTAAACCAGCAGTGGCATTCAGCACTTACCAAACACAAAGCTCCCATGAAGCTTGGCTTTAAGTAAAAATACATAATATATCATTTAGTAGGTGTCCTCTTGTGCTTTACTTTTCCACAAGAAAAGTTTGATAAGATGAGAGCATATTTGACACTGAGGATGGTCCCAGAAAATAGCATTTCTTAGGCACATTCAGTTTGTTACTAGTAGGAAGTGTTACATTCATAGGATGAAGCAATAACACTACATACAATAAAGCTGAGAGATGGAAACAGTGTCTCATATCTCACACAAGTGATGTAATCTCCCTGAGGTCCATACCTACACATATATAAAAACTGGCTTGACTTGGCATTAAAAATGTGTCACATTATAACATAATTTGCTTTCACACATGTAAAAAATGTTTCACTTCTCTTGCCATGTATTTTCTTAAATCAATACCTTACAGTATCACAGTTGGTTCCCGTCCAACTGCAGCCCCACTCCTACAGACTCTAAATACCCATTAAATATGAAATTAAACATGGAACTTTTGAAAAAACTGAAAGCACTGTAAACACATAGGCATCAACACACAAATGCACACACACCTTTTCTCCACATCACCCCAGGCAAATGGCACCACATCCAATCCAGAAGGGACTGAATAGTCCTTGCATTGAAACTCATGAAATTTTAAATAAATCTATTATGTGCAGACAAATGAACAACAAGCAACAAAACTGCGTAATCTTTTCCATTTTCCACAATACCAAGAAGTAAAAAAGATGGCAATTACCCACATATTTGCTAAGTCACACACACACAAGCTCATAAACGCTTAACTCAATTAACACATTTCAGACCATCGACAATATGATACACTTACATCATTTCACACTCGCAAATATGTTTCTCTGCTGCACATGTTCTCAGCATGGATGCAGGCATCATTTGCCTGTGTGAATGTTGCTGATTTCATAATAACGCCGAGTTGTCAGCTAGATGCCCAAGGCGTTCTTTCGGTTTTCCGGTGATGTGTCACTGTGCTTTTTTACCTGCCCAGTTCTGAACTTCACCTGTCATTATGTCAGTGTGTGCTCACTCCAGTAACTCTCTCCTCTCCTCTGCTGAGGCTTTTATCTGTCTCCTCTTTCATTCATTTCTCAGACACCACAAACCAGCAGTGACACAGAATTCACATAAAACACATTCTCTTGTAAAAGAAAAAAAAGAAAAATAGGACATAATAACAACAAGAAGGTGATGATGATAATGGGTTTGGTTTAAAGGAAATTGTGAAATGTGGCTCTGGGAAGTAAAATAAAGAAAAATTGGCCAGTGAAAATGAGGAACAACAAAGGCTTGTTAGCTAAAATATAATTACACCCTCCTAAAAGCACAATGTTAATACAACCATAATCTCAAAAAAGTAGCAATTTTACTCTTAAAAGGTAGGACCAAACCTCAGTCCCCTGTGTATGAGTCATTACAAATATGCAAATGAATACTTAGTAGTATCAGTTCAAAGGTTTAGCTTTAACATGTGCTATTTTGTGTAAAGAGCTTAGTCACATTCAGAAAGTAACAGATGCCTTCAATAAAATGAAACAAACAGAGAGAAAACTAGCGGCAGTGCGATGTAGGGTGAGCACAGGTGGGCTCTCAATCTGTTTCTGCACTGCAGCTTTTTATGTACTGAAAGAAATAGTAGCAAGGTACACAGGTACATCAGTCAGTGAATCTTTGTTAATGGGAGTGGGATGCCCCCAGCTTCTTGTTGAGAAAAAAAATAAAAAAAAATTCTAAATTAAATAATCTAATGAGCCTCTAACTCCAAGGAAAGTTTTAACATAATAACACTAAGGATCATTGTCTCTACAGGCCTTTGGCAGTTCGGTTAAATCAAATTTTCTTGAGGGATGGCGATGCACTAAACCATCTTTGATCTCAGTGTCTGGATATAACCACAGATCATATCCGGGTCAGTCCTGTATCTGGGTATATACACACACACAGATGCTGTCAGAGCGAGGAGACAGCTTGACACTTGGGATGTCAGCAGAAGGGAGCACAGGTTGTGTCTGATTAAGTCAGCATTCAGAGAGCAACACTAGAGAGAGGGAGCTGAGACACAATGACACCAGCTTGGCTGCAATAGATGGAGACGATCATCGTGAGACTAATCAAGCCCACAATAAACAAAAAGCAAACATCCAGCACAATGGGAGCTCATCCTATCTAAGCTGAATAGCATTATTATGCTGTTTACTAATGGCCATGGCCTCCCAAGGGAGCAGTAGGTGTCTCATCCCATTGATTTCCACCAAAAATCACTTATATTGACTATAAACCGGTGCACTGTTCTGCAGCATCATTACAAATGTTTCCCCTCGCCTTCAAAACACTTTCTTCAACCACTTCCATTTAAATGACCCAAATGCACGATAATTGGTGTCTGCGGCTAACTAGTTTAATGTGTATTAATAAACCTAGAATGTGTATAGAGATGTGTTAATTGGCTCGGGTTGGTGGTAAGCATTATACAAAGCTTGCCCACAACTGGGGGAGGAGGTGGGCATTCTGTCAGTCAGCCCTGCTCCTTGGGGAGAAGAGACAAAAAGAGCGATATATTCAAAGCCTTATCTCACATTGCGTTTCTGCCTCTCTTTCTGCTTCATCCCTACATATCAGACAGTGGACGGCCAAAGAGAGATTCATATTCACATCCTGTTTTGGCTCCATCATGTCACTCGCGATCTCTTGTTATCTGTATATATCATCACTTTATAACGCGTCTGTTTTAAATTAGAGAAGATTGTCTGTGAAGGCTACTAAATTCATTACTTCCCTAAAGGTGCTGGTGGGCCTGATGAGAAATCACAGAGCCTTTCTGGCTCTGTAACTGTCTGGCTATTTGTCCTTACCAGAGGTTTACTAATGATCTGCTACAGAGATCAGTCAGAAAAATGCACAACGCAGCCACAAAGTTTTACAAACTCATAAATTGGACAGCAACATGTGAGATCTCATTAACACAAAATAAATTCTCTACTGTTAAACACGGTCGTTCTCAAGGCTGTGAGCAGTTCAAGTCCATCAGTGGCAGACAGCGAGAGAAAGAGGATGGCATTAGGTCTTAAAACGATCACACTTTTCACTTATCTAAATAAACCTCAGTACACCACACACATACATGCACAATTCCACATGCAATGCAAACACACACACACAGCTACCACTACATAAGGGCTGCAGGGTGGTGTTGCCATAGGAACCAGGAAAGGTAATGGCCATCTTCTTGAGCTGATGCCGCAGGCGACGAGGGGCAAAAAAGGAGTGTGTGTGTGCGTGTGTGTGTGTGCGTGTGTGTGTGTGTGTGTGTGTGTGTGTGAACTAATGGCAAGGGCTTTAACTTCCAAATCTGTCATCCTACAGTCACCATCACAGCCACCAAATCAGTACAGGCTAATGGCAAAACATTTGGAAGAGTGCATTAAAGATAAGGCAACAGCGACACTGTGTTATTTATTTTTAATGTTGTCAGCAGAATGTAGTTAGTGCTGTTTGCTTTGATGCAGATAGAGATTTGCCGGGTGTCTCAGTGCATGGCCTTCCCTCACCACCCCTGGGGTATGAATAAATGAGCCCTAGTGCAATGAGCTAACCCTTTAATCAACATTGATGACCATTTATCTGTGAGCAAATGTGTGTGTGTGTGTGTTTCTTAAAGAGAGAGAGAGAGAGTTCGAGTATGTGTGTGTTCATGACTGATTAAATATTACTGAGCCATCAGAAGTACAAATAATTGAATCATACCTCAGTAGTTCAGTCCCCAAAGAAAGTCATTTAAGTGATATGAAGCTGCAGGATATCATTCATATATGACCTATATCATCTATGCATGTGTGTTTCATGAAATCTTCTAATATCCTAAGATATCGTATCCCGTGTATGTATAGGATCCATCACAACCTTTTGTGAGCTCGCAGCGCTTCATGAGAGGACTGGGGAAAATGGAATAAATCAACATTATGATCAATGAGATGTTAATCGATATTAATCTTGTACAACACAAAAGAAAACATTTGTAAACATTTAAAACAAAAATGTGCAAATAACCCATTTTGTTGGGAGTTTATTTTGTCCATGGTGGAACATGGACCACTGAATTTTTCAAAATACACAAAAGACAATATTATTCCAATGACAGACAGAAAAACTGCTCATCCTACTTTATGGTGTTTACGTTATCTCAGCTTCATTAAATTGTTCACACTGAGACGTGGATTGTGCATTTGCACAATACTTTTTTTCTCGCCTCTTTTTGTTGCTATAAAAAACCTAAAATTGTTTTTCCAACACAGCTGATGCGAGGTGTGTGGGCTGCACTGGATAACAGAATGAGAATTACTGTATCTTCAGGCCATTTTGCCAATTAAAGTTTATTAGTTTCCTCATTTCTCACGGAGTTGGTCATTACCTGCTGCTGTGGTTGTTCCTATCTCCCACCTTCCTCCTTCTCCTCCTCCTCTTCTTTCAGGGCTTGATGCTTCCCTTTGTGTCACTTTGCCCACACGATGACGGAGGTCTTTTAAAAATAGAGACGATCCACCCAGATTACAGCGTTTTAATTACAGAGCTAGCGATGCGACGGGGGTGTAGTGGCCCCTTCCACTGACAGGGAGTAGCGAGGGTTGAGGAGGGATGGAGAGCTGGAAGGCATAGTGGTACAGTGAATGTAAACTGTGTGCTAATTAGTGTCGTCTGCCACAGTAAAGATCTCAGACTCTAACTATGTATTGCACATGCATTGTTGGTTGTATCACATGCTGAGCTCCCCATAAATGCACACCTGTGGCCACATCACGGTTATTTTAAATATTAATGCTTACAAATCAGCTGTGGGGAGTCTGTGATCAATAAAACAAGGACACGGGGCACACTCAGTTCCTGAGAAAAACTAGAGAAATGACATGTCATCTCTGTTAACAGGAGAGAGAGACTCAATTTGAATCAATACTGAATTTGTAATACTGTATATCCAAAAAATACTCTACTAATACTCTTTAAGTGCAGTGTGTAACTGTTTTAACTGTGTTTTGTGACTCTGTTGGAGGAGATCTAGTTGTTAACAAATGCAAACACACACACACACACACACAGATATAAAACACACCATAAACTTAAACCTATTTTCAGCTGCAATTACGTTCTATAAACCTTATATCGGAAATCAAATGTCCAGTTCAAGTATACAAGATTTTTTTTCAATCTAAACATATTTTTATCTCTAGGCTGTTAATTAAAAAGATTGTCTATGTTGTCACCTCTTGTTACACCTTAGCTGTTTGGCAGCATATAAATATTTAATCATGTAAGTGACCCGAATTACAGTACGAAAACACTGTGTCTGTGTTGAGGTTCAAGGTGAGGTTGAATGATGGAACATATCTTTTTTTACACTAAATGAAAAGTACTATTAACATGTTACAGTCTGAACTGTAAGACACTTATGCACTGTAATCGCCCATCCATCTTCTGTCTGTGTAAGCTGTTTACACTGTTGATTTACTTGGAAAAGCAGAATAATTAAAATAAGTGTTTTGGCAAAAAATAGTTTGATTGGCAAACTAGTGATAAAAAACACTAGAAATACCTTATTTGGTAGAATATCACTGTGAACACATACATACACACACATGCACACTGTCCATGTAGGAATATGGACACACAGTAAGGAGCTCATCATTTGGGGATCAGAAATGTAATTTAATTAAAAAAGCAAACTGGGGTGTGCATAGACATATAAATCAGTGTTCAACATGATCAGCTGTACTGATCTCATATACACAATAATCACTTGTAATTTTTAATTGGTCGTTGATTAGTTGTTGAATCATTCATTTGACTAAATCAAGTCTTACCTCACTTCAGACTGTTAATTTCTACAATAGCTACCTAGGTTTTATTTGAAATTAAACTGCAGTTGTTTTTTGTTTTTTTACTTTGACATTTAATTTATTTTTTTTCCATTTGATCAGTGTCATAAAAACTAATTATATCCAGCGTGATTCACTGTTGTAGAAACAGTAAAGTACAGAGAGGGTGGATACTTTTATAGACTTAGTTGTGATTTACCAGCTGCTCTTCTTTTGGCTTCCAATGTGAGTTTAATTACACAAACAGCCTGTCTTGCATACTATAGGTCAACGTTGTGGTCACAGATGGAAGATGTGTGTGTGGTTTGTTGTGTGTATGTGGGATATTAATCAGCTCATTGTGTGGTTGAATGTGCGTGCATATGCGTGTGACTGTTGCTTGTGTTCTGACACCTTGGCAACCTGCTACCTGTGTGTCTCT
Organism: Ctenopoma multispine; assembly: GCA_034779795.1. Taxonomy (NCBI): domain Eukaryota; kingdom Metazoa; phylum Chordata; class Actinopteri; order Anabantiformes; family Anabantidae; genus Ctenopoma; species Ctenopoma multispine. The sequence continues at coordinate 8,006,248 of JAUYWH010000026.1, forward strand.
GCACAGAGCAGGTTAGAATTACACACTAAATAAATAATATAATAATAAATAATATCAACCTGAAGCTCTCACATATGGCATGGACCCGGGATATGTATCCACACATTCAACTGTATGATCCATATGCTTTCCAGGTAAGTGGGAATTTTGCAGTTCAGTCTCTTCTGTGATTGTTTGACTCTCAGTTACAACTATTTATCATAGCAACAACTAACTTACTGTTCTCTGAGATTAATTGTGACTTATCCCGAGTCTTATGTTATAAAACAATAACTTACAGTATTAGTGAAGAGTGATGTTTTTAATATTGTTTGAGAGTGGGAAGATAATCCTCTCATCCCCTCTTTCCATCTTAGTGAAGCCCCCCCCCCACTATATAGAAATGTACTGCATTTTATTTTCATCCACTGTGCCTCCAGTTAGAGCCTCATTACAGTCCCATATCTCCTCCTCAGGCTCCTCAGCAACCTACCACTATCCTGCAGCAACTCCCAGCGACCACGATGCCTCCTTCCATTAGGCCTGGTGGTCACGTCAAGGAGGGTATAGCAAACTGTCACCACACACAAACTAAATCTTACAGCTATTTTTGCCTGTCTGTCACATCACCTGCTTACTAACAAGCGCTCAGATATATTATTTATAGTCTTATTTTTCAGCTTGGACAATTGCATGAAAAATTGCGTGGATGAGTTTCTGGATGATAGTGTGTGTAAAAGTCATGCTCAGAAGCTGGAGCAGGTTTTAACTCAGCCTTGTGTATAAAGTTCATTTCAGATATGCAAAGATTAAAGGTCTTCCAGCAGATTGTTACTGTAAATGCAATGTGCTCCAAGAATGTCACATTATATTACCATGCATATGGATTTTAGGAAACTATTATAATAGTTCATAAAGGTTTTGAAACAATCTTTTATTTGAACATAAATGGCACATATCTCTGATTTAAATCCTATTTTCTATGTAACATTAAAGAGTGTTTTTGCTGGAAAACATTAAAAAATGTGTCACTGCTTGTCGGGCACATACATAAATGAGTTTTTAAATGACAGTGGAATTACGGCTATTTGACTTTCCTAAACCTTAGCAGAAGGCATATTTATATAGCTGGGAAGGAGTTAGATAACTTAGTGAGGTGAGTCATTGCCAGAGAAATATTGAATGACAAGGAGGTGAGAAAATTGAGCTTGGCATATCACATTCACCACCTCGATTTGACACAATGTGGGTTAATCACCTAGTCACCCTGGGGGAAAAAGAACAGAATAGCAGAATGACAAGACAAGACTCAGAAAATGCTGAATACATTTGTATGTGTAACATTCTTAAAACACAGACCTTGTAGAGCTGATGATGATTCAGAATGCCCAGATGCACCAGGTCATGATGAACAACATGACTGTTTCGGCTCTGAGGTTGTTCGGATACTCCAGCCCTGCGCTGGGCAATGAGGTGGGTGCCAGACAATAGTAGGGGTGAGTTAATAAGACAAACTTGTCGTTAAATTGGAATGAAAAATGACCCACATGATGAATTCTGTCATAACCTGTAAGAAGCTTAGTTTCAGTATATCATTCGTGTCTTGATTTTTAAACATGAGAGGTTTTAAAACACGTGAGTGGCAGGGTGTTAAATACATATTTCACATTTGTGGAATGAAACTGGAAAATTATAATGTAACATAATCCAGGAACAGGAATTTTAATTTGTAAATTAGTCAACAAATTGATCTATAATAAACATATTATTATTATAAAATTTATTTTCATTGTCAAATTCCACCTTGTGGATCTCTAAAATTCTTTCTTTCATTCAACATGATATTGCAGTGGTACTAAACTAAACCTCAACCAATGAAATATTCTGTAATGATCTTAGTCTTGCACTGAGGACTGAATTGATGCTAGACTGTTTTTCTCACCAACTGTGTCAGGCTCCCAGAGATGTGGTTATAATTCAAGAGAATGAGGCTGAACCAGAGGTATATCACCACTATTACGAGCCTGCCCCACACGTGTCCTATCCTCCGTGGGTCCTGCCTCAGGCCATACTCTACCAAGAAAACCCTAACAAACCCAGTTCTGCTCCACCACACAGAGACAGGTGATCAGACCTACCTATATGTCCATTACATTTCATATGACAACTCATTGCTGGTGCAGAAAATTAACTGTCAGAGAGAATAAAAAGTCAAAGGCACATTCATTAGTCTGAAACAATATCCTGAATATTCATCAGATTTACTTAAGATGCAGTTTTTATCAAATAATTTCCTGCTGGGAAGATATATGTGGTACAAACACCCATCAGCCACAACATTAACACCACCTGGTGGTGGACAGAGTCAGCATGCAGTTTTGTGCAAGCAGCATTAAATTTGTGTTAAATTTGTGCAGTGTTAATATGAAATCTCATTTACAAGAGAAGGTGCAGACAGAGAGTGCAACATAAAAAAAAAAGTTGAAGTAGTTTTCCTTCCAGAAAATGTCTTCAATAATGTCTTCAAACATGACGTTTGAAGAAAATGTCTTCAAACATTTTCATTGGGCTTTTTATTATTACTCATTCACACCAGTGAGATAAAATCCAGGACACATACAGAAAACACACTGATGAATATTTGTGAATGTTGTGTGATGAGGCCTGCTGTAACTCTACCTCCTGCTCCACTCAGCACCTCCGGGACGCTGGCAGCTGACAGCTCTCCTGCAGCAGGTAAATCCAACTACACAGCAACACCTGGCCAACAGCCAGTTCACAGCTCACGGTCTGCTCCTGTGATGTCACAGGGGTCTTCAAAACAGCGCGACGAGAGAGGTGACTACAGCAAGCATCTCAGTGACTGCGATGAGAAGAATACTGATTGACTCAGATGCTTTAGATCCGTCGAGTGTTTTATCTTTTGTACTTTTTTAGAGAGCAGTGCTGCTGAAACAGAAGCAAAGAGCAAGAGAAAATGATCATTAATCCAGTCATCAAGTCTGTTTTTAAGTGTATTAATCTTCAATCAGAGCTCACAAATTCACTCTTGTGTTTATTTCTTGTTCATTACAGTCACTTATGTTAATTTACAACCACCAACATTATTTTCGCACTGCATTTCCTAAATTATCCAGTAGGGAGTAGCAACAGATGTTAAGTGGCATGGCACACAGGCAAAACGTATTGCTGTACTGACAAGAATTCACAGTGACTCCGCATGCTAGAGTGCTGATGCAGGCCGCTGCATAGCAAGAGCGTGACTCCTCTTCTTCGAGCAGCACTGTGTGACCTTGTCTTTAAATACACTGTGATGAGAAGGATAAGAGGGAGATAAGAGGACAAACACCACTCAATCTCTACAGGTGGTGAATATTTTGGATGTTTCTAATAAAATACTTTTTCTTCTCATTGGTTCGAACTCCGGTAAAAGAAAAGATGTTGAATTAGTGTATAGTTTGAGACACAGTTCATAAAGTTAACTTGTTTGCACGTGTGGATAGACTTTGTTTGCCAAATGCGATAAAACACTGAGCAGCATGCAGCTGAGACAGCTGAGGCGTAGGAAAGAATTTCTTCATCAGTTTAGTGGATTTGACTGTGACAACGCCACATCATCTCAACTCCAACATTCCTTGGCAACCGCTGAAAATAGTTTCAGGGTCTGAAGGTTCATTTGGAGATTTAAACCTAATTGTACTGCGACTGTGTTAGGGTGGAGAGCATTTTCGCAGCAGTGTGGCGGGGTAATTTTAAAGATAGAGAGTGAAGGCAGCACACCCAGATCTCTGATAAATCACTAGGATTAAGAGCTCAAATGAGAAGAATGGGCTGGCACGCCTGTGTCTCCACTGTCTCTACGGTAATGCCAATGTTTACCCAGCTATTAATATCAAACCAGCACACGCTGCCTATCACAGACAGACAAGCGAGACTGACAACAAAGAGAGAGAAGGGGTTAAAGAGACAAATACATTCAGACGAGGGATGAGATTTCTTTTGGCGCAGGCGGCTAATGCCAACATTAACAACTGATGAGTTAAACTGAGTAAACTGTAGATGTAGAGAGGAATATGAAAAGGAGGTGGTGCAGTGCATCCATGTCAGCTCAACACTAACAAAAGTGAATTCTGAGAAAATAAAAACCCAGGATGTGGAACATGGAAGGTAAATGAGCGATGTAAAGTGGTGAAGTGGAATTTGTTCAGTAGTCACTGTATATTCCATTTGTATTTATTATATTGTATTTATTTTTATGTATTTATATCATATCATATCATATCATCACCACTTGACTGTACATTTTAATCAAAGCAGGTTCATCTCCAACAGAAAACACAATCACCCACAAGTGATGAGTGACAAAACTTTTATTTGTAAAAAAAAAAATAAATATCTAAGACACTTATTTTAACATCTTACCAGACGTTTGAAATTCATTTACACCACTGGTTATTCTCACAGTGTCCGTTCCTCTATCAGATTTAAATATGAGCAGCCACTCAACTAACAAGGAAGGTTAGTTAATACTCAGTAACAACACAAGTTATTAGTATTTAAGTCTTCTTGATGAGAGGTGACAGCCAGCACACACACACACACAGATGTACTGTACAACCACATTGTGTGATCACACCAGAACATTCTGTACTCTGGAGGTCTGGAGATTGACCAAGACATGCTCGTTGAGTCCCTCACCCTTCCTCTCTTCCTCTCACCTTCTCTCCCGTTTTACATCCCTCTTTACAGTTTTATACCTGCCTCTGCTCTTTTCACATTTTCAGTCTGTCACTGCACGCTTTCACAACCTAAAGTCACATAACCTCAAAAACACTTTGATTTTCCACATGAGCATGTTTGCACTTTTCAAATGACACCTTATGCAGCATTGTTGAGGTTTACCAAAGCATGCAACAGCTGGTGCAAAGTGATTCCACTGAATGATGAGCAAATATGGAGAAGCTAGCTGGCCACCACAGGGACAGATTAACCCATGGCACAGCTGAGAACACATCCCCTGCCTCTTTTCCACAATGCAAATGCCTTCACATTACAATTTCTAATCCCACTGACCACCAAATGCCAACATTGACAAGTGTGACATTTACCTGGTGCTGTGCTCGTCAAGAAACACAGATAGCGCTAAATATCTACAGTATGTATGGTTTATGATGAATGCCTTAGAGATAAATCTATATACATCTTGTCATGCTCTTACTCGACACGCTCTGATCAATAACTATACTTCTCCATCTGTCATCCTTCTTGTCTTTCCCTAACACCCCATGGTTCTCTTTCTTTCACCCTCTCTGGGCCTCCTGTGACATGGAGCGACCGAAGGGTTTGGGAACTTTGGCAAACTCCATCAGGGTCGGCTTGACAGGGGGGAGGTCTCTTGTGATTTCGTCCACAGTCTTCTTGCTGGGACAGACCCCGTATGGAGTGGGGAAGGGCTGCAGGTCGTCCTCGGTGTGTGGGGCTCCACGTCCAAGCCTTATGCCCAGCTCTGCAGGGGTGAAGATGGGCAAGGGCAGGGTCATTCTCTTTGGCAGCAGCTGGTGCTCCCTCACCCCTCTTTCCACTGTGCCAACTCTGAAGACACCAGAGGGGCAGGTCTGTATCAGTGAACGGGCCTGCCACTGTCGGGACATAGTCTCCCTACGAGAGTCGTCATTCATTTTCATCGTCTGTCTGCGGGAATCAGAGAAAAGGTTGAATTAGAAACTGTGGGAGGACTCACTGTGATTTACCCACTTCATAAGATTTCAGCTTTTCAATATAACTATAAGTACATGAGTATATGTGAACATGAGTACAGTTCTAATAACAGACCAGCAGGTAGATCCACATTTTATGATGATTAGGTAAATCACAGCCAGGATGTATTTAGTAGGAACAGAAACCCTTTTTATTTCAGTCAGTGGTGACACATAACAAATTATAAGACCCCTGGTTAGTCTGTCAGCTCTCACCTGTCTTGAGGTTGAGTCTTGAGGCTGACGTTGTGCCAGTCAGCACTGTAACTCTCCCTCTGAGCCTTGTTCTCTTCCCGTACGCTACAGCTCAGCTCGGCTCCCACCACCGCACCATTATGCTTCTTCAGGACGGTACAGATTGGCATCTTGTGTGCTGTAGGAAGATCTGTTTCAGATTTATTGTTCCCTGTGGGTCTCTTTGAGCAGTCTCAAGATCTGGTCTTGTGTCTGAGATGTGGATGTTAGTCTTTGGAAATGGTGATGCTTCAGCTAGCTGTATCTTCTGGCTCTCACTATCACTCTCGCTCTTTGTGCTGTCTACGTCTGGGATCAGGTCTCTCCACTACTTTTATAGTTGTGCGGGTGCTATTTCTGATCCATGTTGTCACTCTACAATCACTGTGCACTGACATTCAACACCAAGTACTCCATGTCTCATTCCCTGTAAGCTGGAAGCCACTCTGAGGAGGGGTTAGGGGTAATTGAGCTGAAAATCCCCTGATTCTCAAATTGTATGCCCAGTCACCTCTGTGTGCACTGAGCCCAACACTTTCCACTTCAGCTGTGAACACAGTGTCGTAGAAGGTCTCGTGGAGACGCTGTGTGGAGATTGTACAAACATGTAGACACACACACATCAGATTTACTCTTTGCAGAGGAATCTTAATAAGGTTTTGAACTTAATGTACATAAAGCTGCAAATAAAATAACTTGCTAATGTGGAGAGATAACAATGATACAACTGTCCTGTAATACACAAACTATAAGTCAGGCCTGTATGGATCAACAGTAACACATCTGCCGCTTAGAAATAAAAGGTGAAAAGCTAGAACTTTATGTAGTGGTTTCACTGATTTTTTATTCATAACACAATTCAGAAGGAGTTACACAACAGCTTGTGACAGCATCAAACCCCCTCATTAAATTCCATTACAGTACACTGCCTCCTAGTAGCAGTGAGAGCTCCACTGCTCTATCCCCAGTGATTCATAACCTCAGTGATGGAGCGCCACACAAGCCATAATCAACTCAGGTTACAAACTGTGAAACACACACACACACACACACACACACACACAGACATGTACAGATCACTCACCTCTGACAGCTATCTGCTGGTATGATGTTGCTTACCAGTTCCTGTCTCTGACTCATCCATCCACATCAGGAACCGATATCCTAATGACAAGAAGCCTGATCAGTAACACGCTAAAAATACTTTCACGTGTTGCAATCATGATAATGATGACAATATTCATGTTAAATTTGTGCCAATTTATGACATTAAATAGTAGAGCGCCCCTGATGCTCCTATTTATATATTTTTTTACACATGATCATTAGTTATTTTACCTTTACATGACAATATTTCTATTTTCTCTACAGCGTCTTAGCAGGGTTATATTACATGGAATATTGTTCACTGTCAGAGAGAGAAAAGAGAGAAAGAGCGCCACAGTCATCCCCGGGGTCATGCGTTCAGGCATGTTATGACACCATGAAATACCGCTTCAGAAACTCAGTCAGTCAGTATGCAAGGCAATGTTGAGATCATATATTTTGAGTTGACTTGAGCAATCCCTTCTGGGATCGAGGCCTTGTCGTGGCGGAAGGGCTTGCGTGGTCTAGTGATCCTCCGAGCTATGTTGTCGG
>JAUYWH010000026.1:8013954-8070230 GCA_034779795.1 Ctenopoma multispine
GGGTCCCCCCAGAGGAGCTGGAGGAGGTGGCCGGGGAGAGGGAGGTCTGGGCTTCCCTGCTTAGGCTGCTGCCCCCGTGACCCGACTTCGGATAAGCGGTTGATAATGGATGGATGGATGGACTTGAGCAATCATGATTTAAAGTAGAGACTATATGGAGAGATGTGTATAATACACATGCTCACCTGCTAAAACTGCAAGAAGATATGAGATAGCTTTTCCAACTGAGTCATGCTATGCTAATGAACCCACGGGTGAGAGGGAGTCTGTTAAGGTGACCAGTGATGAGATGAGCCCTGTCATAGTCACAATGATCAGCCCCATTTTGTCCTCGTCCCTCCACCTGCACCAGATCAGGCCAAGCCAGGAAGAACTTTGTGTTGCATAACAACACCACCACAGCTGCTGGGAAGTGACATTTAAATGAGCTGTCACCAAGAGAGATGGGGAACGGGATGGAAAGATGGAGGAGAAGGGCAACTGCAGGATAAAACCAAGGCCTGTCAGGAGTTGGTAAATAAGGTAAAATATTGTGAGTGCAAGCTCGACTAAGACAGATTATTTTTGTGGCAGATGAGTGGATTTGGGAGCACGGAGAGAGAGGAGCCTCCTACACAGGTCCACTTGACACAAAGTGCTGGCTTAGCAGAGAAAAAGACTCTTAGGAAAGTAAACTTTCTGCTGATTGCAGTATGGAAATATGTACACTATCTTAAGCTTGACTCTAGTGTTTCACTCAGAACTAGCACCACAGAGTGTTATTGTGAGTGTGTGTGTGCCGTTGAGCCAGTCGTCTGGTGCCATGTTCAAACATGTGCCATCACCAGAGTGTCTCTCTTACATAACAACAACAACAACGAGCAGCCAAAATACCATCACCATCCATTTTCCAACACAGTCTGGTCCCAATGGGATGGTCAGATGTTGGACAGGCTGCACCAGGCCAGGATTTGTGTTATGTCCGTGGCTCAGAGTATAAATTTGCAGCACATGCAGTACAACATGTGGTAACAACACGAGGGCACAGGAAAACACTGTAGTTCTCAATAAAGACATTTTTAGTTTCAAACTGCCTGAAGCATGAAAATAGTTCTTCTGTTAAACTTTGAGTAAATGGAAATGTACATAACTTCCCATGAGCAAGCTCAAGGGAAGGAATCGTATCAATAGATGACATTGTGCACATATTCAGTTGCAACTTTATTTCCTTACTGAAGAATACAACATAACACATACAAAAACATTTTCAACAACTTACTGGACGGAAAAAAAACATCAACAAAATCATCACCAGAATGTCACATACACAATCATTTCAGCCCAACATACAGTACTCACAGCACTACTCTGCATTTTCTCCTGCACTTTTCTAAAACATTTGAAGGCAAACTTCCTTTACTTAATCGTCAAGTCATCAAGTATCAGCACACATACACAAATGATAAGAGAAATCTGACATCAGATTACAAAGCTTTTTTTTCAGTGTTGTTACCAGTCATGTGATTGAATGAAACGAGAGCTGATAATCATAGGACAACATATAAAGAGGCTCTACTCAAAGGAACATTGCTACCCTGAAGGTTCACAAAACTGAACAATGAACAGGCTAGATACTTAATAAAACTCTTGAGTGAGGAGAAAGAAAATACATCTGTAACATTTATCTGAAAATCTGGTAAGACCCTTTAGATCTGAAACAAAGTACGATTAAAGCAGGGTAGTTTGAGAAGAAAGGAGAAACTGCACAGACTAAACCACTGAAGAAGAAGCAGCCACATTGTTTGGAGACAAGGACCACTTGAAGGTAAGAGCTATGCAATTCTGTCATCCAGGTCTCCAGGGTTGATGACTACTGCCATCTGCCTTGTGTCTATCATTACTGCAGCATGTAGATCTTAAGATCTGTCGCTGAAGTTTCCATCTTCTTTTTCACTCTCATCGTCTTCCTCAGCTCCTCCATTCATGGAGGCCTCTACCCTGGCCAGCAGCAGTGGTAGGTTTATGGCAAGGCCCGGCGTCTCCTCATCAGAGTCGTCCTTTGGAGGGTAGAAGCGCTTCGCCTTTGCCAAAAAATCATCAGCTATATCTAGATACAGGAGACGATCCTGTGAAGAGGGAGAAACTGGTTGGAACAAGGAAACTGTAATGTAATTATCATGAAATTATTAAAGGGACAGTGTTTTCTACTCCAACAAGCCCCTACTCTCACCAGGATGAACAGATATCTTTCTGGTGGTGGCTCTCTGGAGTAGAAGATGGAGGTTTCAGAGTGGAGCGTCTGAAGAAGGGCACGTGCTGTTGGGGCGTTGCGCATACGATCGAGCGAGGCACCTGCAGACACGGTCAGCAGGGAGTCTGCCTCTGCCATGAAACCTGAGGAAGAAGACAAACTGTCTCTGGTTACTCTGTATACACGGGTGACAGTGTGTCTTACATTACATCTGTCCAGCCTCACCTAGGTTTTCCAAGACCGTCTTCCATTTGTCTCTGACTTCTCGGCGTGTATCTCTCATGGCCTCAATGTCAACACTCAGACGTCGATAACCCTAAATGTGAAAACGACAAGAAAAGAATTTAAAGTCTTTCAACTGAGTGCTATATTTGTACTGCTGATCTACAGTTGGTAGGGTTAGGGTTATCTTTTCCTCTGTCACATACGGTGGATCCCATGCGCGTCTTGTTCCTGGCCTGCAGCAGGACATGAAGGGCACGGTCGTCTTCTCTCTCCGAGTGGCTCGGGTCTCCTGGTTCACTCCACAGGTTAGTCTCCTCCTCACGACGCTTCTGGACTTCACGGTTGAAATACTCCAGTGGATCCTCACTGCATGGTCAGTTAAGACACACCGGCATCCAGAAACAGTTACTCCACAGTAAAATGGTGATTTTGTACATACATAATTCATCATGTGACACAGTTTACAGTCACATACTGACACTTCTTAAGTCATTTTCTGTCGACTATATTGTTGTCCAGTATAACTTGTCATGATATGTGCATGATAACAAAGAAGTAACAGTAGTCGCATTAAAGTGGTATGTGCTGAAGAACCTTTCTGCTTCAGGTCTAATGTCTTCTTACGGTAACAGAGGCTGCTTCTCATCCTCATCCTCATCGTCACCAGCGCAGCAGCAGCAGAAGAACCGCATGCAGAACTTCTTAAAGGCTGAACCCATCTCTTAACTGAAGCGTTGAAATGTTGTATTTCACTTTGAATAGTAGGCTTCTTGTTTTTTTTTAAGCAGTAGTAAATGGATCTCAGTGCTGGATATAAACGCAGCTTGTTTACCTCCACAGCGCTTCTGTCCCTGAAGATGCTCCGACCTTATTCACAGCCTATATATTTTTAAAAAAATGATTTGACAATGTGAGAAAAAGAAGCTGTCACAATATTTATATGGCCCACTAGAATCGTCTGGTTTTAACCTCTGAGTAAGAATTACTGGTAAAAATGGTCAGATAGAACAACAAAATAAAGGTCAGTCTCCAAACTCTACCTAATATTTAGCTTCCCATTTTCCAGGAGCCCGTCGTGGCTCCACATCCAGTAGAGGTTTGTCCTCCAAATCATTGGCCAGAGCCTGTCTGGTTAGAGATGCTCAGGCAGATGGCAGCCCAAGGACTGGCGCTTCTCAGCAGCCTTGGAGGACAATGAGGGCAGTGAGTTGCTTGTTCTATCATCAATTCAAAAACATATTTACACACCCATTGCCTCAGAAGACAGTCACAGCACAATCATGTGAGCCGCTCCATATTTCGTCTGTGGCATTGTGTTTTGCCCAGAGGACAACATATCTCTGCCTCACAGTAGGTCTGATTACACACTCTGTATCCAATCCACCAAGGGTGTGTTGATACAAGGATTATTTAACTTTAACTGTATGTGCTTCTTCATAAAAGTGATTATGTTGTATGGAAACCACTGGAGTGAACAATTCATTTGCAGAGATTATTATCGAGACAGGATTGTGATGCTATACAGGATAAAAATAACCATAGCGTGAAGGGTGACTCGGCCTGCAGAAGGCAGCCTGATTCAAGAGAGTCGGAGACACTTCGCAAAGGATTTTCACTCTTAAAAAAATAGGATCAAATCACACATTAATAACATGAACACCCCAACGATCCAAAGCTGGAAAATACATGCATAGAAAAGACTTTAATAGTTTGATAAGACAGTCAGTAACACGTTTAGTACAAAACAGAACATAGATGAGGTTTATAATAAGGAACAGGTCATGAATTCTAATATTTTATTAGAAGACACAATAAAAACTATTGGTCAGCTGTTATGGCTTTAAATTAACAAGTCTAACGAATGACAAACATGTACAAAAAAAATTAACCTAAGAACTTTAAACAGGCTTCATGTGTATACAGTATAACTTTGTTTGAAAGTATAAGCTTTGAATGTAACATGAGCGCAAAGCAAAAGAAAAGGCTGACGTGATGTTATTGTGATCAAGGCACCAAACAGATTATTTACTTTCATTTGACATTCCTTCTGTACAGTGAGTAGCTAAAATCGTAACAAGTTGTTCAGCTAAATCTAAATAAACATGGACTTCATGAAGAGGAATCATTTCAGACTGTGATTGTAGCTTCTACAAATACCTGTAAATACCTGAAAATGGAAAACCACTCAAGGCTGTGTGGCCACGTTGTTAGCGTAAAGTGAAAAATGACTGCATCACAGTTAGACCCATGAATATGCGCCTAGAAAGTATGAACGAAGCAGTTTTACCTTATTTCTGCAGACTGATAAGCAAGAACAATTCACTGTCTTTGATTCAATGAACCAACAATCAGACCTCAGACAGTTTTCATTACCTAAACATTTATAACTCAGGATTTCTCGGAGGTACATTATAACACTGAGGTACAGAGAGAGAAAACTAAACTGAAAATTAGTAAGCTGGAAGTGGCATTTTTAAACAATTAAACACAACATGATGCTCCATAATTTAAGAAATGACAGAACAGCCTCATTCAAAGCCACATTTCAGGGCTTGAGAAAATGAGGAAATCACATCACTGCAGTAATAAACTTTGATAACAAATAAGTTCAGCTTTTGTTAACCACAAGGTCACTTGAGGTTCTTGGCACAAAAGATAGCTTTAGAAAGTACAGTATCCTAATTTATGAACACGATCGTCATCTTTATTTCTCTTAATAGAGTTTGATTGCATTTTCAACACAGCAGCCTCCTAAGCCGACTGCTGGGTTTGACCTCAGGGCCTATTCCAAAAAGCGAAACACAAACACTTAGATCGATTTCTGCACCATGACATAAGGGATGATGTCAAACTAAGAGGCGTACTTAAGGGATCAGTAGTGTCTCCCCTAGTGGGGACCTTTCGCTTTTACAGTGCAGTCAAAAAGAATAAACGTTGTGAAAACAGCTTTTACCCAATCATATGTGTTTGTTATAAAACAATAAAAAAAGCAGTTAATAATGTTTGCAGTGAAATAAGGCTCAGAGAAACTTCAGTCATGCCACTGCATCAATAACAAGTGAGACAGACGTCTGTACAGGGAAGATCATTTCCAACTTCATCCAAGTCTTCTTCATGTTTTCTATGCAGTTTGCCACAAGATGTCTTCAGGAAGCAGTTCTCATTGCACAGTAAGGGACAAAACAACATAACTACAGGTCCACGCAAAATATGAACGTCATCACATCTGAAAAAACATCGTAGAATTTGAAGATTAAGAGGAAGATTGTCTTTTGATTCTTTCTCCTCTTCTCGTGTGACTGTGACCAGTCTCACACCGCCTTTGCTTAGTCAAGTCTTTTCGTTTGCTGTAGCACACCTCCCCAGCTTAGACGTATCAGCGGCACAGACGTCGCTCCTGGTTTAACTGTGGTGGTGGGAGCGGTGAGAAGGCCGCAGGTCAGCAATGCGTTGGCGTAAATGAGACATGAATTCAAACATGGTGGCAGCTAGACTCTGGTGAATGAGGTAGCGGGGCAGGCGGCCCTGATGAGACAAAAACAGAATGTTTTTATTGTCTTCTGGTCTTCTAGCTTGTTTCTAATGCACTGTCGTCATTTTACTTGTTATTTATACATTTCTGTTATTGGGCTGTAGCATAATTATGAACCGAGTCATATTCAACACCCTATAATTTAAATATTCTCATTCTATTTTTCTAAATCTATTTGCAGTTGCAACAACCGCTTCTCATAATAAAGACAATACAAACTGTACTTTTATTAAAAAGCTGTGTGATTTAGTGGGAGCAGCCCACCACTGTGCTTCACTCTGCCTGTCTGTCTGTGTGGTACACCTTGTGCTTGGTTGTTTTCTGCGTTCATTAGAGTTTGCTATAAAAAAACATGTAGAAAAATATGTCACTGAGCTGCTTTGCTGCTGTATTTGGAGATTCAGGTCTGGCTTTAGATTCTGAGATTCCTGTTCCCATTCACTCTCTCTCTATTTGATTTGAACTATAAAACCTGTTTTGCTTATTTTCTTTTTATTGGTTTGAGGTTTTACCCTTTTAACCAATTAATGGGGTTGAAAGACCACCCCATCTTGTCTTGAACATCAAAAAAAAAAAAAGAAAAAAAAAAAAGGCTACAGTAATTCTTACAGCTTGAAGCTCACCTTCAAGTCTGTGTTAAGAATCCAGATGAAGGTGCAGACGGATGGGTTAAGGCTGGATTTGAGGACCACAAATCCTCCAGGACCGTTCTCTCCTCTGTCAAAGAAAAAAGAAAAGAGAGAGAGGCTAAAGAAATGAAACAAACAACACACTCATTTTTTTATCAAATTAATAATTGGCTTTCTAATTTAATAAATCAAAGACAAGGAGCCCGGCTAGAAGCACGGTCTGACCTGACGTAGCGTCCGCATGGAGGTTTAGCGTCATGATCAGTTGCCATGCCAGCAGACAGGTAGCAGTCTCGTTTCCGTTCCACTCGTCGAACATTAACAAAGTCCCTATAGGAAGAAAAATCAAGTGAATCAACTGACTGTACTCACAGCTGTAGACCACAAAATGAAGACTGCTGTACGATGTGCGGATGTACCTCGCAGACACAACTCCACCCGCTGCTCCAGCTGAGACATCATATGTTACTAGAGTGTTGTCATCAACCCTCTGAAGGATCTGAGCAGAGGAAGACACTACTGTTTAGCACAGCACAACCAAAGAAACATGTTCTGCAGAACAGGAAGACAAAGTCAATGGTTGTCTAAGGTGTCACCTGACAGACGGAAACAGTTCGGTTCCACTGGACAATCTTCTCTGGCTGCAGAATTACCTCCTGATACACAAGCTCAGCTGAACACTGCATAAAGGCCTGAAAAAAAAATGCATGTTAGCAGCTGTGTGAATTGGCATTATTTCAAATTTGTGTTGATCTGTAAAAAAAAGAAAACACAGGGTATGTGACAAAAAAACATGTATAAGCTTAACACTGAGTATTTGGTTACGTGATTATTTCCACTATTTTAGTCAGAACTGAAATAAATCGAACTACATTTGCTGTTTTTTTTAGGCACAATCTGTCCTTTGTTGTTCATATGATCTCCTAAGGCAGAGGTCAGGACTGTGAAACTGAAAAAGCTACTTTTAGCCTGTAATGGCCTTTAAAAAAAACTATTTTTTTTAATTATATTTTCTTCTCAATTTTAAAGGGTCCATTGTTCCATATCACACTGGACCCTTACTGGACAAATAACATGACATGTGTAGTACTGTATGATTTACTAACTTAGATAACATCTTAACTGTATGACTCCTGTTGTCATGATTATAACTTTAATAATTCTCAACCTAGTAAAGACAAGCTGTGTTTAATGATGTTCACTAACAATAATGTCTCAAAAAACGCAATGGACCAAGACAGGCAGTGAAGAAGTAAACATGGATGTACACAAGCCACCAGTGTAAATGTAAAAAAAAAAAAAAGACATGTTGTTTATAGTATAGGGGAAGAAGGACACACACAATAAGAATACTGTAGATTTATTATACTGAAATGATGTACGTTTGTTTCTCTTGTGTTCCTGTTTGTCCGTGTTAAGTTGGCAACTGTGATGACTCAAATGGATTCAACAAGTTTATAGGTCAGCTGAGCAAAAGCTTATGAACACACAGGCCATTGATACGCAGCATAAAGGTGTCTAAAAGTTAAATAAATCTGCTCTGATTGTGACCACACCTTGCTTATGTAATGGTTATATAGATATAAACCTGAAAACGTCAAACCGCCTGCAGTAAACTGCAGGTTCCTCTGTGAGATATTCCACATACTACAGGAACTTCCTTGTAATGTGCCTCCAGCTCCTCTGACGTAACTGTACCAGCACCCGCGAGTCTTTTTAATATCTGATTTAATTTAACACTCCATTAGTCTCAATTATTTTGCCACAATGCCCTCTAGAGGTTGTTCAAATACATAAATGTCTATCAGCTGCAGTTAATTTAGTTAAGGCAGAGAGTTAGAAAGGATTGTGAAAGCTGCACTCATGTAGAGTCTGATTGTAGCAGCTATATGAATACATTACAGGACAACATAAGCCTTATAAATAAAATGACCATATAGATCAATTACTATACGACAGGCATAATCGTGATGAATAGCTACAGTGTTATGAGTTAAGACAAGCTCTCACAATGAATAATGAAAGGACAACTGTACCTTCAGAATGAAAGTTTTTCCATGGAAGGGAATCTCCAGGGTGTAGACAGAGTCGCCTATGTCCTGATGTGAAACAAAAGAGATGCTATCATGATGCTTTCACATTCATTTCAAGAAAAGCAAATGTAACACAAGTCACTCACTGAAGACTGGATTACTGGTGATTATGTAGATAACATAGTTTCATCTCTTATAATGTCTGATACTGAAGATAAACTGGTTTAACTACAAACAAATGAAACTAGCCCTGCAGTAAAAAAAATGTAGTATGGCTAGAGGATGAGTTTTGATGGTGTTTCCACATTGCTAACATAACTGGAAACAATAAAACACATACAACTGATAATTCTACATCCTATCGGCTTTTCTTCTGCCACTACAAGCAGCTAAACAGGATTTCAAAAGGGTTGATAGTGATTCATATTCAATACACAGTATTATTCAGATCATACTAATATATAGAATTTTAATTCAATATGATATTTTTAATAATAATCAACCAATGATCAATTTTAATATTCTTACTATTTTTATTATTATTGTAAATGTAATGTGAGTCAGGAAAAGGACAAAAACTGGTTTAAATGCAGGACACAATGAGATCAAAATGTGACAGAATCAACCAGATCACATTAAGAGGTGTTTAGGTTCCCACTGTAATCAGTGCCCAGCCAGGTGTAAATGTAAACACCCATAGGTCAGATGTCATAATCTTGGTAAAGATCACATGTTAATTGCAGTTGTAAATGGATCTCAAGTGATAACTGCTGAAGACTCCTTGAACATAATTCCCAATATATAATACTGATCAAATATAATTAAGATAATTGATATGCTTACATTGTTTTTTTCGAATTTCCAGTTGTCCTCCTGGGTCAGGATCTGTTCGACCACTGACATGGCCTCACGGCCCTGTCTGACATACTCTTTCTCCTGAAACACGAGGAATGAAGATGAAGAATCAGAGTCATCATCATTAAGAGAAGAAAAGACAGTGTAACAGCTGTAAAAACTGATACTGTACTTGAGCAGTGACAGCTTTGCGTCCAAGACCCTCCTCGTCCAGATCCTCATCAGAGCCTGCAGACACAGGTTCAGGGTCAAAAGTCAGTTTGGAGGTTAAATAGGAAATGTACACACACTTTTGCACTAATTCTCGTCAGTAAGCACGGGTCACCTGCAACAGATTCAGGTGGGGAGTAGAACTGTCCATCTGAAACCGCACGGGGGTAGATCATAGGGGCACGTTCGCAGGCTGCGTTCACCACTGCTAGGTAGGCTGTGGTCAAAGAGGGAAAACTGTTATAAAGAGGGAAAAGATTTTTGTTGAGTCAGGATGAAACATTTTTTTTGCCATTCTGCCCTCACCTCTTTCATCCTCTGCTTCCTGTGGGAGCACCTTGAAGTCAAGGAACCAGGTCTCCAGCCAGGCCACCACAAACGAGGTGATGGACAACACATAACCAAAGGCATTCTGGGACAGGAGCTGTGTACAGAGGTGATAGTCCAAAAAGGTGATTTTTCTTGCCACAAAAATAAAGAAAATAAGCAGCACAGGCCCTTTGGAGATTCTGTACAACACTAACATAGCTTAAGACAAAGCAATTATTGAAAGAAGAATTCAGTAAAAGGAGGTCAGGGCTCTAGGCTGACATCTATTTTTAATAGAAATGTGGAAATGGAAAAAAAAAATAGAGGCACAGTTATTTATCCAATCTGAACCCAATAAGTCATATTTGTTTGCTATTCAACAAGAAAATTAAACTTAAGCTAAATTAATGTTCACAGCAGCTACGACCTGAAATGGGATCAGACCGAACTTAATTCATCCTCAAATACAGACATAGTATTTACAGTATATAAATATACTGTACATACAGCTGCAGAAGTCATTAAATATATGTCTCTGGAGTGACTCAGTCAGAGCCCAGACCTCAACTCAGCTCTCAAGAGAGCCGTTCACAACAGAGGTGTCCTAAGAATATGGCTGATCTGAAGCTGCAGTTCTGTGAGGAAGAACGGTTCAACATTCCTCCGCAACGTCGAGCAGGTCCAATCTGCAGCTACAGGAAAAGGGACCTCGAGGTTATTGCTGCCGAAGGTGGTTCAACCAGTTATTAAAACACAGTTTCACTTTAACCGGTGTGTTCAATAAAGACACGAAAGGTCAAGACTGAATTGAACACAGTGTTGTCGAAGTTCTTATTATTTCACTGAGCTTCAGTAACGAGCATCAGAACTCAAGCGCCTCTTGAGTCACTTCCAAACAATTTCTCTCACATCATTTTTGTTCAGGCATTAATGTGAATAATAACACAGGTGGAGTTATGCCACCATAGTAAATATGTAAATAACATCCAGAATTTACGCTTATCTTCCCTATTTGGACATAAAACAGTGAATTTTAGGTAATAAGTTTAGATAAGTACAGAGAAAGATACTATGTCATTCTGAGGCTGAAAATAAAGCAGTGAACTGGGTTTACGTGGCTTTTGTTGAATTAGAAAAGTTCCTTGTGCTACATAAATCTGTTTGACATAGTGAAAACTAGAATAACCACATTGCTGTTATATGCCTCCTCTAACCAGTGACGTTGTAGTTAACACAGGTTAGTCCAGACTCATATTCTAATAGATTTATGTACGAGTCTAAGCGGATGTTTGTACCAGATGTAGTGAAATTCCTTCCAGGCATTTTTGAGACATAGCACTGATGGGAATGGGATATACATATGGTCACAGTGACCAAAGTCTAATCCGAATCGAATGAGTCCGACCTTGTCAATTCGTGCCGAAGTTGAAGAAATTCCAGTTAGGTGTTCCTGGGAAATCACGTTCACAACAAGAACTGGATGAACATGAGGTGACTGTGACCTTTGGTCATCAAAATGTAATCAGTTCATCACTGATGACCAATTGACACTGGTGCCAAATTTGAATTCAAGCACCACAAGAACTGGAGGCCAAATGGATAGACAACCCGAAAAAAAATAACACCTCCGGCCCCAGGCTATCGTTGACGCAGAGGTATTATTAAAAAAAATATCCAGAACATGAATATGATTCTTTGTACTGTATGAAACAGTAAAGAAAAGTAAAATAGGTTGTCTGGTGAAACTGTACTGGCAGAAATACAGAAGTGTAAAAACTGAAGTGGTAGAAACTAATATGACTGCACCACAAACACGACCAAACAGAAGTGTTAAACTCACATCAGATAGAATGACCTTCAGGACAAGGAAGACACTGGTAACTAGAGTGGTGATCTGTGGAGGAAGGAAGTTATAAATTTGAGTATTAGTGAACTTCTAGAACTGAAACTATAACTTTACAATATTGAAGCACATGACTAGATCACTTACCGCAATGACCCACCAATGCTTTAGCCGAAAAGCTGCGTAAGCCACTTGTAGACACAGGAAACGAAACACTGCAAGAATCTAGGACAAGGAGGGAAGAAACCGAAAGAGAAGGAAAACAACCTCAACCATTTAATGTCTCATGTGTTGCAGACATGATGACTTCACAAACATTTTCTCCTCTTTTATCAATACATGCAGACATTAGACCAAATTTAACAGTTTGTTCAGATCCTGTAAATCTGTATCTCTGACTGACCAACTTACCAGGATGTCAAAGAAGGAATTTCTGAAGTTATAATGGACAACTTCTTTATCTAAACTTTCCCAGACTGAGCTGGCGATCTGTAGGAGAACACAGCAGAGTGCACATCAGTGTCATACTACTTCTTAACCCTGACTCCTATTGCAAAATAAAAAAAAAAAAAGGGCAAACAGAACAATATAATTTCTCAATTTTACTGCCTGCTGAACCTAACTTACGTTTAGTTCAATAATCCAAAGAAGTGAGATGAAGAGCAGATCAAAAGTCACAAAAAGACAAAAGGTGCGACGAACGTCAGAAACGGCCCTGCGCTCTGCCGGTGGCACTAGCAGATATGGGGAAGGGAGGGACAATGATGTAGAGTAGGAAGCGTTGAGGGAGGCGATAGCTGGGAGGCTCCCCCCTAGCTCCCCATACTCTCCACCTGGCATTCCTGCAGTGAGACAGGAAACTCCCCCTGCAACAAGGCATATAAAGCTGTTGTTTAAAATCAGTATAACTGTCCTTTAAGGTGAACGTCATGGCACTAAATCATAGTTTAAATTCCCAAACAAAGGCTGTTTAAAGGACTTAAAGGAAGATTTAGGCACTGTGTCATACCATACAACAGGTGGCTCAAACGTTCAGGCCTAAGATATTATTGAGTGACAATGAAAACAATCAAGTCACTTCTTAAGTAAGTGTCGTTGCCACTGTTGAATCTAGATGACAACAGGCACTCAGCATTTCTTGCTTTCATCAGGGTTGCAACCAAAGTGGCAAAAAAAATAATAACTACACTGACATATATTGGAGAGGAGTTACGCAAAATAATTCCGTTATGATGGACTATCACTGTAGAGCTCACTAGTCGACATCTCTTTGTGTGCGAGTTCCCAAAGTTAGAAACAGAAAGGGCACTAAAACCAGCAGCGCTTCAATACTCTTTCCACTCGGTGTGCAATCTTATGACTTCCCACACTACACCACAGGGCATGTAATCAGGTTTTAGAAATAAACATGATTCACTTTTCATATTTCTATGCAATTCTACTGTACAAAAGTGTTTTCTGTGTGCAGTGCTAGATAGTTGTGGTTAAGATAACCAACCAGCGGGGGTTAGTATATCACCTTTCTACACAAAAAACACAACGTGACCTCCTTTGTTTGTCCTACAGTCCTCTTGTGGTGTTACAATTAAGCTGATGTTTCTCCTTTAAATATATATAACTACGTAACCACCAACTTCGAGACACTGAGGTAAGCTGGAATATACTGAATCCTGCGTCTACTGTACAGTCAAATTATTTGTCCTACCAGGTCTCTGAAAGCAGTAATTATGTTTTAGTATTGGGGCATTTTTGACCATCAGATTTTTTTGTAGAATAACTGTAACATGTAGGCTGGACTACTGGGCCATTGTTAGCGTTTAGATAAGGCATCTTTATATCTTTGATTGAATTTAGTTTTATCGATAGTGGTTTCAGACCGCATGACCGCATGACCCCCCCCCCCCTCACATCAGCTAAAAACAAACAACTGTCTAATGGCGTTGACTTGTATCCATCAGGACAGCTAGCAAGCTAAACTGCCGCAGTTAGTGAGAGTTTAAAAACGGGACATATGCATCCACGGGATTTCTGGTCACACTCACATAAATAAAACAACTATTCAAACGAATAATCTGAGATCTACCCACTGCTGTTAGCTCATGCTGTTAGCTTACACTGGCTAACTTACCTTCGTTTCTCACCAAGTTACTGCCGTTACCCCGTCATAAAAAAGGAAACACACACAACACATGTCACTTTAGCTACGGGATGTTACACTGTTAAACAACAAAGCAACCTTAAACGTACCTCAACATTAATCCCTAAAACCCCACATTTAAAGCATTTAACTCACTTGTTTTTACCGCATCAACATCGACTGGTGTCAAGTCTTCCGGGATGACGTTTCAAAGATGAATCGCGTCAAGATGAATCAGTGCCTCGAGTCGTCACGTTGAACGTCACGTGACCGGCAGGACGGCGCGTCCCTACGCTTCCCTGAGTTGAACGCTTTATTTTGAAAGTCTGTTCACGCATCTCAAACATAAACGTCACATCAGACTCCCGCAGTTCTGCAGCCTGTATAAACGTGTTTTCTTCAACACCTACACGCCATTTAAACATTCAAAATAAAAATTTACAATAGAGAGACGAAGTTTCACACCATGTCCCCATTAGGGGACAGTATATTCATATCTGAAATGTTCTCATCAGAACAATCAGCAGTGCATAGGGTAAAGGCAGATACAACATCCTACTACAACGTCCGGTAAAGACTTTCAAAATACAAATAATTCAGGAGGTATCTCAAGATATTACCTATGAAGTACTTCCGGTTTTGTTAGAAAACGGAATATGGCATTAAAGAAAGTTTTTTTTTAAACAGGTTTTAGCAAAATAAGCCATCTGATTTATATATTTTGTTGTTACATACTAGAAACAAAATATATGGCAGAAAAGCAGAAAAGCACAAAGCAAATTAAAAGTATCTGTTAAAAACCTTTGAAATAGCAGGCATAGAGATTGCAGTTTCCAGTTTAATATCTGCCAATTTGTAACATTTGTTCATGAAAGAATGCCTTATGATGTTGACTTATTGACAGACTGTTGCATAAAGCAGGCTACTCATTTAATGTCACATAAAGTATAATTATTAAGATCAACATTTCGACTGTCATCAGGATATTTTTTTGAATACACTGTTTTATATTTAATAAAGGATGGGAGATTTTGCAAATCGCTAATCAATTGAGTGAATGTTTTTTAAAAAACAATAAACCAGTAAGTGATAAAACAGAAAATTCAGATTTCATGCACACACATTAAGCACAGGTCAGATGAAAGGAGGAAAGGAAAACTGTTTTATTTTGATATTATATTGTTGCCCACTTTAAGACAACCAAATCACACTGATACAGAAAAAATGGAAAAATAAAAGTAAAGACAGAATAAGCATAAGAGTTCATATATGTCCTTCCACAGTTGTTTTCTCTGAACCTGGAAGAAGAAGGGAGGGAGACAGAGAGCTGTGGAGGGAGGACGTTGTTGGCTGCAGACCCTCAGCACACACATCCCACAGTGTGGGCAGGTCAGGTCAGAGGTCTTGTTGTTAAGTTTTTATATACAAACAACCGCACAGATGAGACAAACTACACATTTTATTCATCCTACACATCTGGAAACCACATATGTTCAATTAAATCAAAATGTAATTACACAGAGTAAAAACAAAGGTGTTGTTGCCTGTTATTGAAAAGAGACACCAAGTGCATATCTGTGGTAAAAAAATTGCTGAAATTGCTCAAATATCAGTCATATTGTGCAGAAACCACGCTACATGCAGGTTTATGAGTATTTGGATGCTGTCAGTAGAAACAGACTTGAGCTGAGCTTCTCATACAGGAAATGAGATTAGAAAAATATCTCTTACAACATACATACAACAACATACAAATCATTAGTGAACAATTAAAAAGATGGCATTAGAAAACTATTGACATACAAAAGGGAATCTGTGATCACTGGGAAATCCCAAATGAGCAAACAGCATTGGAAAAGACTTTAAATGACATATTTAATTCCTTTACAGGGTGTCAGCTCAAAATGAAAAGAGTTCAAACATTTGACATATGGAGGCAATGTTTAGTTACTGTATTTCTAATAAATTAGAGGTAGCTTTGCCCTTCAAAGACAAACTTTTTAAGTTCTCAGATATGTAAAGTGTGGAAGAAAATAACCACACAAATACACACATTTGCTAACTGATTTAATACATTTATAGACAAACAATTTGGTGCTTAAAAAGTGATTATTCCTTTCCAAATATTGGGCATCTTTATATTTTTTTAGGTATGGATAAATTGTAACTGACTCTACCAAATAAAACTTGATAATGAGGTGATAGTAGAATGTGGATAGTGAATGACTATAGCTGAAAAATGTCCACCATAAGTAGCACTAAAACAATATGAATGTGCCCAAGGAAGCTGCTATGTTAAACATGTTGCTCACACATAAATGAAGATGCGCTTAGATTTATTTGAACTTAATCTAGACTAAAACAGTATTTGAATCTATTAATGTTACGTGATAAGGATAAAAACTTTAAGTACTTCATACAAGAGAGATGTTGGCTGGAGGACCATCTGTCACTCCCACTGTCTACCACAAGATGGCAGTGTGTGCACATTTAATCAAAGGGCTATGCTGCATGTCAGAAGATGATGGTTTCAGAGTAAAGTGGAACATGTATCACACACATTTAAAGACATTTAAGTGCTTTAAAGGGCCATTTAAGATACACTCTTTGACAAACGTATGCTCAGCATATGTTATATGTGTGTTTTGTGTTAATTGCGGTAATTATTATCTTCTTTAAGGGAACATTTAGCTCTGTCCAGAAGCATAAAGGTAGAGGGATGACTGGTTCTACAAGGTATTTGGTCATGTTGACCTTGGCCCCTCCACTCTCATTATAAAGAAAGGGACTGTAGGGCCAAAGTGGCGTCTATAGTCTGTTCTGTCAGTAGATCACTCCTCACGTCCTCATATGGGCTGACTCCTAACTCCCTCTCTGTCCTTTCTTAAATCCACCTGGCCCTGTAGAGGGGAAGTACTACAGATATCTTAGCTTTCAGTTATTCAGTCAACCTACATCTCCGCTTGTGCATTCATAGTCCACACACTCAAACACCCACAAAAAAGTACAACAGTTACTTCATCTGTTATGAATTCTTCAGATTTTAACCATCTGACAACAACACCTTCACTCTCATCAAATCTTCCTTCCAAATGTTTGCCCCACTCCCGATCACTTACTCCCCCGACTGTTCCCCTTTGATGTTCCCTCAATTTTGTCGCCTTCCTCATCTTCCTCCTCCTCTTCCTCCTGTGCTGCTTGGATCTGTTTTGCTGCCTCTCTCACACTGGAAACCTTGTCTGACTGTTCGGTGGTTGATGTTCCTTGATGATCTGAAGAGAAAAGGACCAACGTCAAAGGAGGCAACCAGGACACTGGTTTTTGCTTTTGGTTAATGTTATAAATTGAGCTCTAAGAATCATAGGGTGTGTTTGGTTTAAATTATTGTGTTTGCAGAGTTAGTTCAAGTGGTCAAGAAGACAATTTCACTCACAGTGTGTAATATAGCGAGAAAGTAACATATAGATATTAGGGTTTCATCAGATGTCAATCGCAAGAAGAACACTTACATGATTTGTACATTTTTGTTTTTAGTTTTTGATAATGTTGTAGTTAAAATGACCCAGTTCGGGTCCTTCAGTATTTTATTTTAATACATTTTGTTGCAGCACTCTTCCACAACACAATTTATTGGGAGAACCCATCATCTGGGCAGGCAGAGCAATAATTTCTGAAAAATTTTTTTTTTACAGTTCTCACCTGATATAATGGAGATTAAAACCATAATTTTACAGCATGAAACAAATAAAATAAGATAATAAGGAAGTGTTTGCTGGTCATGAAACTTGCATTGATTTATTGAGAAGTAATATGTAGAATTCCAACTCAGTCAAAGGGATTTATACGCTGCACTACGATAAAATAATAGAGAAGACCTGAAGAACACAATGGGATCATAGGCTTGCTCTGCTCAGACAGCATCTCTGACTGATACAGATGTTGGTGCAGTCAGCAACATCTGACAGATTTGGGTTGGGAGACAGAACCGCTATGACACTTTAATGACACCTTTTTTATAATAACAAATTATTTCAGGGCAGGTTACAAAATGACAACAAGTGGCAATCAGCTTACCCTGAGGACATTTCCTTTTAACTCCAACAACTGTTAATCAAGTAAAATTATATAAGGAAATGTGACAATGTGGTTGTAGCTGTACTAGAATTTTCTTAATCTGGCATCACACCATTATTTTACCATTAATGTTATATCACATTTTCTTAGGGAGGTAAGAAAATACACACCAAACAACCAAATCAAGTTTTCAGCCTCGTTATGTGTGTGTTGTCCTCTAAAAATGAAAAACAGTGTTATCCTTGCTGCCTCAGCATGCAGTGTTGCTTGTTTCGGTTCCAGCCGTTTGACAGAGAATCTCCCTCTCACCAGCAGTTTTGGTGGGAGATGTGTCCTCTCCCTCCTCTCCCTGCCAGTGGTCCTCATCCTCCTCCCCTTCACAAGGGTCTTCCAAAGGAGGGTAGACACCTAGGTTCTGCATATGTGCTTCAGCCATCTTCTGCACAGCTACACACAGGTAAACACACACACACACACACACAGGGGGAGATGGCCACTCAAACACATGGATACAGACACAGGGATAGAGGGATATATTGTTTTGGTTTTACCACGCTTCAACACTGTCAGTTTTTATCTAGCCTCAAGAGGGTTTTGAATATATGCCAGACAGGCAGGAAGCCAATTAAACACATGCACTGACAGACAGGCAGGCAACTGCAAAATGGTATTTCACACTTTTTTTACAGTAGAGCCTAAGCTGCTGTTTTCTATCATTTTCCTGTTCTCCAGTCTGTTTGTTTGTACCCTTGTCTTTCCTTGACTGCCCGGCCTCCTCTGTGCTCTTGTCACTCGTCACTCTCTCCTCTTTTGTGATATTACCTTAACTCCCCCTCTCACTTTGTCTGGGTGATTTTTACTTTGCCTCGTCGTCTTTTACTCTGTCGCTCCCCCAGATACACTGTGCAGAACTGAGGCAGGTCACTTTCTACTGAAGGTAGGTTATGTAATTAGAAATGATTCTCTCTTGCTTTCACTCTCCACATCTGGGCAGCTGAAGGACAGATTTCCGATGCAGGAACAAGGCTTCCTGGCTCATTATATCATCACTCATCATGCAACACACACCCAGAAATGCCCATTAAATAAAACTCTGCTGACAAGCTCAGAGCATATTTTTGCTCCTTCAAGAACCACATGCAGTGAACAAAAAGCCACATGCAGAAGAAGACACAAAAGCAAGTGCATGTGCGTGTTCATATATGTTTTTCTATCATATGTGTGTGTTCATCTGTGTGCGTGTGTGTGTGTGTGCCACAGCTGTATACACAACTGACTGTAATCCTGGATGATCCAGACTTTCCTAGACTCACACTCAGTGTCTCACAGCTGTTATGCTCTAATCTCTCTTTTTCCCTTTCTCTATGTGTTACAAACAAATATACGTATCCTGCTGCTGAGTGTACAGTATGAGCAGAAGCAAACAGAAGCACACCTACACACATCACATGCACAGAGTAAAAGGAATAAAGGCGTTTAATACATATTTACCCATCTGCCACATGCATTTTTCTTTTGTCTGCTGTAGTGAAGCATGGAAAGCAGGGTGGAAATTGATGGCAGCGAAGCACGATTAAACAAAAAAGGGCTTAAAGACAAGGATGAATCACAACACACACACACACACACAGCCACCACCTGTATTATCAATACCGTTAATACTGACCTTTGAGTGATGGAGGCTGATAAACGTTTGGATTGACACGTTTTGGTTTGAGCACACCGTTCTCGCCAACGACCCACTGCAACAAAAAACACATGCAAAAATTAGATTAGTCGGTTTCTTAAATTAATTTAAAAAAAAGTTGTTTTGGTGCCTTACTAACTGGCTAATTAGCATATATGTTAGTTGATGGAAGTAAAATTAAAAGTTGGGAACTTTTACATACAAGTTAGTTATATTGGAATAGTCCTATGCTGTCAAGTGAGTTCCAGCTAACATTAGCTGAAGCATAATTTATATTTTACATTCACCCCAAACTGTTTAACCTGACAAGCTGCAGTAATATAGCTGGTCACAATTATTTGTGACCAGCAAATTGTTTGAATAACAATAACAGTTTGAATAACAGTTGTTGACACAACATGAGTTTGTGATGATGAACACACCAGACGAGTTGAAAAAAAAACACAGCGGGAAGCTGGTATTTATGTCACATTGTATTTATGTCCTAAGTGTTATGACTTCACCTTTACCTGATGGGTCAACTGATCATCTTCAGGAGATGATTGGTCAGCTACTCTGAACAGCGTGGCAGGTGTGGGCCTCCTGCGTCGAATCTAATAACATACACACACATAAATATAAAGGGCAGGCATAAATAAATGAATGATTAAACCATACATCACTATATTATTAATAATGCTCAGCAAAATGTCCTATTAATTAAACTGGAAATGTTGACAGTACACACTGGTGAAGGGCATGCTGGGTCATTGGCTTCAGCTTCAAACTGGTCAGGTCAGAGTGAATGCCACAGTCAGTAGCGCAGAGGAAGAACCATTATGTAACTTTCTGATTTCTTAGACAAATACATTAAACAGAAACTAAATTGATGCTCACAGCAATTATCCTTAATTTCACTGAATGACCTCCTCGCATGACCCATAATTTTGTGTTTGACCACTAGAATGCACCGTTCTCTCCCTCAAAAACAGAAGAACCATGGAAAAGGTGATTGCAGATTAAATGAACTCTAGCAAACAGCCCAGACACTCCCGTCAACTTCCTCTCCAGCCCCACACACTGTTCTCTGGAGGCTGAAGCCAGGTTGGGGCCAGATGGACCGCTGCTCTGCGCTCCACGTCTAACCCAAGTCACTGTAGACACTGAACTCTCTGTCCTTAGGAACATAACGCCGGCTGTGCCCATACATCCCCTCAGCTCACCGGTATTGTGTCTCCACTGGGAATGTGCTCCAAAGCATTCACCCCTAAAACTATGTTTTGAATATGAAGCCCTGGAGCAGAAGTTGTGTGTTTTGGGTAACATATAAATCAAATTGAAATAATTTAATTTGTGATTGTGTAGCCGTTGAATTGTACTGAATGTTCTGAAGAATAATTATTTGACATATTAAAGCTCAAAAAGGAGGTCTATTAAGCAAAATAATGCCCAAATGAATTAAAATAACCATTGGTTTACAACAGATAATGCATAATTATTAAGATTATGCATAAAATACAAAGTACTGAGAATAAAACTGGCAGGTCAGACAAACAAGGTATTGAAAATGTCCTCCATGGAGCGAGCCAACCTTGGCCATGACATGAACCTTGGCTCTGCTGATTATGGCACTACAAAGAATTGTAGAAAGTTAAGTAGCCTGGTTCTGTTTTGTGTCAAACTGCTGCATAAGGAGAGCTGTGTTCGTATTTAGTCCCTCTCCACCCCCTTTTTGTTAAGCAAGGTGTGCGTCATTACAGTGAGGCGCATGTTGCCAAAGCAGAGGCTTGCAGGACCACAAGGTGGAAAGCTGCTACTGTCAAACATGACAACATAAAATAATCAAGCATGGATTTCATCCCTATTTATGACACCAGACACACAGTTTAATCCCGTCACGTGACTTCCAGCTTTCCCGTCTCTCCTTGATATCTTACACGATCTTTCTCTCTCTCATTCACCTATCATTTTCATCTCACTTGTTCTTCTGCTTCCTCTATCCTGTTTACTTCTATACCCATCCTTCATTCCTTGACAGTGACATTACCCTCATGCACGTCTCTTCCCCTCTCCTATCCATTAGTATAGTGTATCACAGCTGAAATCATATTATTATACTCTTGTTTGTCCTTTGCTTTCCTCACTTGCTCTTTATCTGTATTTATTGGCAGGTAACATCCACAGGGTTTCCTCTGACTACCATCCATCTCATCCATGTCTCTCACATGGCAAGGTGTGGAGGCCTGGGGCTTCATGCTGCCTCTGCCTGCCTGACACCTGCTACCAGCCTCGCAGGGCAGCCTGAGGTGGCTCACACAGAGACCCACGAGAGAGAGAGAGCAGACACCAGATGTTGCCATGACTGAAGCTATGCCTGAGTCCTGTGGCATTAAAACCATTAAACTGGGAAACCACTGGATTGCTCCTCTACATTCTAGCCATGAATTTTATTCTCTTTTTTTATAACTAATACTGGGTAAAAATTTTGATAAATGTTATTTTTCTATCCAAGTGCCCCAAATCCCACGTTAGCTTGTGTTTCTTTTTCTTTTGTTATATAATTGTGAACTGAATATCTTTGCGTTTTGTGAGACATGAGCTAAATAAACAGTAAATGATGATGTGATGGTGACATGCGCGCTCGCTCTATGTCATTCCCAATGCCAGATGACATAAACACACACTGTGAGTCTAGTAATTTTCCAGCCTTAAAACCACCCCATTCTGCTCAAGTTACATAATATCATATGTGTCTTACTCATTCGCACAAACACTGGGGCACCGTGTGTGAGTTGCCACACGCTACGCTTTATCCCTCCACCTCCACCCTCTGCCAGCAATCTCCCAAACCCTCTCCTCCCTTAACAGACATTGTTTTTCTACAAATCAGTTGAGCCGCCTTGAACTTGCACTGAAGGGCTCTAAACCGGGGGCGGTGCTGAGGTGTTCTTTCAGCAGCTCCACAGGTGTGCATCTGCAGGCTTCTCTGAGAGGCAGTAGCACCTCACTAGGTTTCACACAGAGATTTAGACTCATATGAAAACACTGGCTCACGGATCATAGTGCAGAAAGGTGATGCACCAGTTTATCTACAGCTGATGGGTGAACTAGAAAAATGTGGTGACTCTGCATTATGTGACAAAGAAAGGAGACAGAGAGAGAGAGAAGGACGATGATCCAGCAAACTGTGTAAACTAAACTTAAACACCTTAAACATATATTTGTGTTTTATTACATTATAATGAATTTCATTGTTTTAATAATTGTCTTTAAACCTCTATAAAACCATTAAAGATTGTGTTTTGAGACAGTGACAGAGCCGACAAACTCTAGACAAGTTGAATTTTTTCTAACTTTGTTAAGTTTAACAGCAAAAAGGTTAATAAGCCATTATTGTCTCTAATATCTGATTTCAATACCTCACTCTGTGCTGTTTGCAGTAAATGAGTCATAGGTAAATGTCGACTTGTGTTGACATGTGTGTAAAGGTATGTGTGTTAGCTCAGTGCAGTCTTGCATAGCAGCCTGGGTGCAGTTTGACTGATATGGGTCTGCTCCCCAGAGGCTGTCCTTTAGCTGGTGTTCTCGTGGTCATTCCTATAAAAAGCAGCAGCAGTAGAACAGGATAAACTAGATCGGAGGGGCCTCTGGGGGCTCTGTGGCATAAGAGAGAACGGCTCTAAAACTCTGCTCTGCACCACCGCTAACAGTTATGCATCAAGATGGGAAGTGAGCTGTTCAGATTGAACATAGACACAAACACAACACAGAGAAAAGCAAACCTCAAATCTCTTTCTCTGTCAGTTAGCATCCCTTGGTATGAAGCCATCCTATCAAGCAGTGAGTGTGTGTGTGTGTGTGTGTGTTAACTCTGGCTGATAAAGGCGGGAGCATCACTAGGTCCATATGAAGCTTGCTCTCTCTCTGATGACCTGCTGTAACCCAACTCCGGATGGATAGATATGGATTAGAAGATTGATTTGCAGTCGTAGCATCTGCTCATTGGTACATTTCACTCCGATCATCCAGAAATAAGCACTTGTATGTCTGCGTAACGAGCCGTACGCCAATGTGAATACACACTGTAGAAACTGAAGACTAGTATATAGAGTCAGCAAAAAACAAAAATTACACAAACGATATGACAAAGAGCTCAACCGGATTGATTATCCACAATAACAGTTTCTGATTCTTCTTGACTTTCAGTTCTCAGAGTGATCTTTGTGATTATTTGTGACATAAAGTCTGTCATTTTATCTGATTAAAATTGACTTATTTGGCACCAGTTTCTATTACCTTTTTGTTTTAGTTTTCATCATCAATTAGGGACTAACCTTTAATAAACACTTCCTCTTTATCTCGGGTACATCTGCTGAGTAGAACTTTTCCTCTCTCTCTCCTTGAGGCTACTCATCTCAGTCTCTCCGCCCATCGCTGGGTCAGAGGTGCTCTGTCTCTGCTGTCATGCTTTTTAACCAGATTGAACTGGCTAAAACTCTGCCCTGCACCAGTCCGAACTGGCTAAAGAGCAATTCAATTGAGCTAAAGAGCAATTCAATTACATAAACAGAGTCGGGATGTTGCCGTTTTTGTCAGAGCTGTGCCCCCCAGAAACATTTTAAAATGTGGCAGAACCCCATATGGTGCTCTGAGTGCAATCTAACAATGATATCGATAACACAATAAGGTGAAAAATTATCCCTCTCAGTATGAGCACTTCCCAGGTTGCATATCTTTTGTAAGTTCAGTTATAAATAGTGAAGTTTTTGTGCATAGCAGTGAATCTATTTGAATGTTGGTGGTGGAATGGTAAAATATTGTTTATGAGCTCTAAATATCAGTTAACTGATAACATCATCTCTGCCTAGCATTTTGTTTATGAGTATTCACACTGGAATTTGATTTTCTTAAGTTTTCCCCAAAGTGTTGGACATTGTTCCTCCGTCAGACAATGGTGGCAGACAAAACATTTCCACAAGAATGACACATAAACAACCATAGGCCAGAGATCAGATCGGTCCTGTGACAAATAGCTTTCAGACTATATTCAGTTGACACTCAAAAACAGTGCCGCCAGGGCGGCTTCAGCAAGGCTGCACAGCTTGTGGAGTTTCCAGCTGCTTCAAAGAAGGTCAAGGACATGGCTGTGCAAACTACAACCCAAATTGCAGCTCACTGAGGTCTGAGACATGTCAGATATACATTGTGTGCTCATTGCTATTCAAACAAAGGGTACTGCTCATTTTCCCATAGGTCTGCTGCGGTGCTGCATAGTGATTCTCAAGATCAACACTTCTGTGCTGACCTCTGTCCCCACCACCGGCTAACTGAATAAACAGATGGATGGAGAAAGCATCTGGAGGGGGTCTCCAATGACCCCAAAATAGGAAATGTAATTACGCTGCACCCACTGGCATAATGATATCATACACCCTGCTCTTCCACTCCTTCTCATCTGTCTCACAATACCTGCCAGCATTTATATAATTAGCTACTGGTAGCTTTTTGGATAAGCAAATTGTTGGAAGAAACATTTACTATCATATCACAAATGAAATAATGTGCCAATGGCTGATGAGTGACAGGAGGTCACCTACCAGGGCACAGCATACGCTGGAGCAACACACAGGGCGTAGAAACAACAGGAGAGATGTCACTCAAAGATATCACAGACAATGGCACGGCTAATAAACGCTGAGATAATTCTGCTTTAAATTATTAATGTGCTCAAATTCAGTGGTATCACATTGTGCCACTGACAAAGGCGAGTTCCAGAGGTCAACGTGCAGATACAAAACAAAGGACAGAGTAGCTATAGTTACTCATCTGCAACGTCACATGTACCCATAGGTGATAAATGAAAAAAGGTTGCTGATGATAGTTGCTATGCAGCTCACCGCTAGGACGCTAAAGTACGTATAAACACACCTAAGTGTGCATTCAACAGCACTTCATACTACAACAAAGATTTATTAGTTCTCAGTTGGAATCATATAAACTCCTAAGAAAGCACCTCAATTAATAACCTGATAAATGATATTTATGTGTAACCTGGTTTTTGCTTTGAGCCATCCCCTCCTAAATACATCGATGTGCCGTTGTGCAAGCTCATTTACTTGCAGGCAGATAAACATGAAAAAAAGTCTCAACCACTGACGAAAATAAGAGATTACAACAGGCACGGCAGCAATAACATAATTCCATGTCTTCTCTGTGTTGATGAAACAGGGATCAAGACCAATCTCATTTGTTGTCACGCCTCAGTGCTTGTCTCAATATGCCTGCATTAGTGTGACCATCCAGTGGCTCTTTGGAACAAAGACTGGGATTCAAGCTCCAGCTCCTGACACTGAAAGTGAAATCAGGAAGGAGGAAGGAAGCTCAAAAGTGCCGTTCAGTGTCCAGTTGCATTGACTATACCACCATATGTTCAGCTCCAGATCCTGCCCAGCCCTCATCCCCCCACTGCCATTTCTCCCCTCTGTGCCAGTGTTGCCCTTCTAATCCTCTGCCTCTCCTGCCATGACAGATATGGTTGCTGCTCTTGTTGCTATGGGCAGGGTTAAAAGATTAAGTGTTTCAGATGCACTGTGATTTCTCTGCGCCATCACAGACAGAATAAAAACGTGGATGTGCAGATAGAGATGAATGAATGGACATCAGGTCTACAGCCTGACTTTGTCTGACTAAGACAATGGTAAAATGGTTAGTTAATATTATCAGTAAGAGAATATAGTATAAATTAAGTAAAAACTATTCCAAAAAAAGGATTTCTTGGATGGAAGGATGATGAAATGAAACTTTGTGCCGAACTGGTGCAGAGTTGTGAACATGCTGTTCTAGAGTCATTGACTAATCGTGACGCTGACAAACAAATACACAGAAGACAGAGACCCATTGATAGTGTCCAAACTGCAATTACAATTTGCGGTTTCCAAAGCAATTTTTCCTAATTAGTTTGTGCCACTACAAACACTGGTGGGTGCAATTACTTGGGAAAGTAACTTTAAGACATAAACAACAAAATAATTTTCATTATAAAGCAACAGATTACATCGTTGGGTAAACTGAGTCAGCCCCCACAGTGACATGCCTTACTGTCAAAATGCAGGGGAAGATCAGGGCACCCTCCTACCTATTCCCAGTATGCTTTGTGCCATTCAACATGATAAGTACTTTTTCTGGAAGCGCATGTTCCCTCAAACTGCTAATGTTTACTCACAAGCACATGCTGCATCAAAGGTCGCTGTTTGACGTTTTACCCAGAGACTTGGATGGGGAGGATGTCGAGGGGAGCTGGGGGGGAGGGACCTAAACCACGTTGAATAAAGATTAATGTGGAAGTGTTTGTCTGTCAATTCAAAGGCTTCACGTGAGCTGACCAGATCAGGTTGAGTTGAAAGAGAAGGAACATAGAGAGATGCCCGCTTGTCAAACCCACAGAAAGACTGCCTTGGTGGGAATCAGGGATGCAGCATCTGCACCGTGACCCTAATCTCTGTCCATTATGCACATTACCCTACATTACTTGCAAAGCACGCAGGACTGATGTGTGTTGGTGTGTGGTGGAGGTAAGAATGAGAAACACAGTCATGTGCTTTTGCAGTTTTGTTGCAGACAATGATAACACTGCTCCTGACCCTTCGATATGAATGTTCCTGAGGAACGATGATATTAAAAAGATGTTTATTGCATGGACTTCAAGAAGATACTTGGCTGACAAACACAGCCAGACACCAAGGACAGCACAAATGTTATTATGACACATTTTCTTTGTCTTTGTTACTGGGAAAAAAGGGGCTTACACTCTGAAATAATGCAGTAACAAGTTTCTGCAAAGTGAGAAAACTTTACTTGTGTCCAACATTTGAACAAAGCAACGCAAAGGTTGATCTGGATAATGCATGGAACATTTTTTAAATGTCATTTTCAATGCTCTGAGCACCAGAATAATGATCAGCTACAGTCTAAATTTGGCTAAATGCCACCTGAGGAAAATAAGAAAAAGGTTTGGTTGTTATTTGTGAAATTGTCCTTTTATAGTAGAGCATGAAGACATTAAATTAGAATAAATTTTTTAACAGTAACAATTCACAAGAGGTGCAAAGTATCTAGAAACAATATTTTACACCTTTGAGGCATGTGCAAATAGAGTTTTTTTTCTCTCCCACAATATGCAGTACTTCACTGAGTGGGAGGTATAGAAGCGTCTCTCGCATTAACAACAAACCCATCAAAGAGAATTCACACATACATATCTTGAAATATGCACCAGCGATGTAAACAACTAATCCTGTCAGGTAGAGTTGCCCATTACGGTTGGCCTTTGAGATGCCAACTGTGAGGGAGCTTTGGGCGGCATAGTTGTAGAGCCCGTCTCCATGGGAACAAGTCATCGGCAGTTTAGTCGATAGTGGTTTTGGGGTTTAAATGCCATCAGAAACAACAGTACGGAGTTACTGGTTGTGTAACAAGTTCTTACGAATGTCATACACATTGCAACTCATCAAAGATGGACTTGTGGGCAACAGTAATTGCTGTGGGAGGGGAGGGGAATAAAATGAGTGTCGTTAACTGTAAACCCTGCCCACCCACATGTCCCTGGAGACTCCAATCAGCAATGAGTAGATGATATCTGCTTTTAAACACATATAAACACATCCTCTCATCAATGTTTTTTTTTTGGTTTCCTATTCCCCCATTAAGCACATCTTGAAACGTCTAGAATTAGTTTTATTAAATGATAAACAGTAGCAGCAGGCTGTAACAGAAGCTTTAGTTCAGGCATCTGAAGGTAAATGCCACTGCCGGCCTGCTGGAGTAGAGCCAGCCAACTAGCCTAAATATAGCTGATCACTGAGTAACCATAAGGTGATAGAGAAATAAGGTCCTCCCCAAACCAGAAGGAAGTGAGAGGTTGTTTTTCTAATGAAGGAACAACTCACATATGCTAGATTGATATCCTGTAGTTTCTTGGAAGAGATAATAAGGTTTGGTGCATCATGACGAGAAGAGGGGAAGGAGGAGAGCAAGTGTTTATGGGTAAATGTGAGTGGAAGTATAGCAAAACATTTCCACT
This sequence comes from Ctenopoma multispine, assembly GCA_034779795.1. Classification (NCBI taxonomy): domain Eukaryota; kingdom Metazoa; phylum Chordata; class Actinopteri; order Anabantiformes; family Anabantidae; genus Ctenopoma; species Ctenopoma multispine. The sequence goes on from JAUYWH010000026.1 coordinate 8,042,777, forward strand.
TTAATAAGTTGTTTAGTCTGTGATTTAGTATCTGTGTCTCAAAAGAGAGGCTGAGTATTTACTTCAAAGCTCAGAACTTAACAACTTAACTTTTCATTCGTGAAGATCTGCTTTGGCAAAATAGCAATTATTAAACTTTATTTGCACTCATGAAACAAGTATGTCAGGACTCAGCAGTATCCATTACTTACAGTATGAGATGGCAAATGATCACAGGACACAAGCTCCATATACAGTACATGAAACAGGGACAGCCACGGAGGGAGCTGACACCAGACCGGTGAAACTAGAGGTTGAGGTTGTTTATCTCTTTTTCTCTGCTTGCCTTCAATTAGCACATTTCTCTCTTACTTTTTGCTTCATCTCTCCTAAAGGTCTCAGGAGGGACAAGAGTTTGGCCTCAATCTACATCAGTACCAAATGGTTCCTACTTTGGCCCAGTTTCCCCTGTGCTAAAATAAGAGCCACCAGAATTAGATCCAAAATCTGAGCTGTCCTGTTAACAATGAGCATTTTACTGAATGATACAGATAAAGCTGAGTTAGTCATTCTGTGGCAAACCAGGACGAAGGGATCGTCTTATCAAAAGCTCAGATGACAGAGAGCACTCACATGCAGAGTGACAAGCGGCCAAAGACAAAAAGTAATTATTAACAGTTGCAAACAAAGTGTCAGGGGCTTGTTGCTGCTGTGAGTGGACTGGTTTCAAACACAACATGATGACTTACAAGTCAATGTCACATTGTTGCACAGGTCAAGAAGAGATGACACAGCGAGCTAATCTCATGGGGAAACAAAGAAAGCGAAATGTCATCATAATTTCTCAAGTGTATGGCTGGCAGGGCCAGCGAGTCCAGCCCTGCATAAGAAAATGTGTCAAAAATGAAACAGCACTGACGGGTTGGTATAGTCAGAGAGGAAATGGATCACATTCTGCTGTCACTGAGACACTTAAAATGTATATCAAACATAAAACAAGTTAAAGCCAAAGGTTAAAGCTCCAGAGACACAAAATCAATTTCTACTTATGGGCCAAATAGTAATCTGCCGCCTGCTCACCATTTCCACTTGCCGAGGGTCCAGGTTGGTGGGTGCAGAGGCCGGTACAGCAAAGTGGATCTTCTTTCTCTCCTTGGGTTCTCCCTCGACCTCGGTTGACAGGGAGGGCTCCATGGTTCTGGATCCTAGTGGTCTGACTCCCAGCGGAAAGGAGGTGTCACAGCCGCAGATCACTATAACCTCCCTGGAGGAACCTCCCACTGCTGGGTAGTCCCACTCCTTAAAACTTGTCTTCTCTCAGGTCTCTAACCCTGACTCCTTATTCTTCTCTTAAAAAATTACAAACTTAACAGACTCTCTCTTTCTCTCCTTCCCTTTCAGCAGATGATAATATTGTCCTCTACTTCTCCTGTTCTTGCTCTTTTCTCCCCTGCTTCACAACCTGTGCAGCAGGAGTGAATGAGGCACGTCCTTACATCTAGCTGTGAGGGAGAGAAGTGGATGGGATAGGCCAGAGAGGGGAGGCTCCAAGGGCCAATATAAGGTGGAGATAACATGAGAGATGGGAGGAGCCAGAGCGAATAGGGGAGGAGAGGAAAGAGGATGTTTCAAAAGATGAAGAACCGGCGTGTTTTCTCTCTCTCTCTCTCTCTCTCTCTCTCTCTAAGCTGAGGTTGATTTGTAATCAGAAAAAAATTATAATCTCATCACATCAGCTGAGCCTCTTTTGGCCTCTATTTGTGAATGAGAGATTTATGCTGAGAGAGGGAGGGAGCAGGGAGCGCGAGAAGGGATAAACAAGAAGAGAGAGATGTGTGGGGAATGCAGGCACCACGCACACTGGCATCCAGCAGCTTAGCCCATGCTACTGACATTGCTAGATTTATTAGGCTGGGTGTTGTTGAATATGTGATGCATGCCCTTGATTTTTAATGAAAACCCCATTAAGGTTACAGTGAAATGTTCAAACCATTATGAGACAAATGCAATTAAAAATGTATTTTTATCCTGCAAAAAGTCAGCTCCAATTAGATACTGTGAAAAGATAAGTGAGAGAAGTCCCAGTCTTGCTTTTGAGTACGCAGAGAGACTAAACAATATGAAAGAGAGAAATTAGAAGAAAGGAGAGATCATCATTTTAAAAGGAAATTATGGGGATGGCACATAAAGGGAATAGAGAGAGAAAAGCAGTTCCAGCGCTATTTTCAGGGCCGTGCTGTTATTTCACTCACATGGCAGAGGGATTTGGACAGTGGAGAGCAGTGGATTTAGCCTTGGGGTAGAGTTGAGCTTTGGCATTGGCTGGAATGAAGGAGTTAGCGTTAGCAGAGGAAAGGAGAGGAGAAGTGTAGGTGGCCGGAGGAGCTTGGTGGGCAGAATAGAGTATAAGGTCAAGGTGTATATGAGCTATCTGGAACTACACGTTAAACAGTCAACTGATTGTTTATCCCGCTGGTCAGAGCAATCTGGGCACGCCAGCCTTTTATTTACTCACTGTTTCCGTATGGGGGCGGGTGAGGAGGATGGGGGGTTGATTTTAAAGTGTTTAAAGTGCGTATGTGTGTACATAGTGTACCGGTGTATATATTGTGTGTTTATTGTGTGTCTATTTTATTTTATTTTAATTCTATTTTTTATTCTAATTTTTTGTACTCTTCTTTTATAGTCTTGTTGTATAACTTTTCTGTACTTTATGTCCTGAGCTGTGGTAACACACAAATTTCCCCGCTGTGGGATCAATAAAGTTCTATCTTATCTTATCTTATCTTATCTTTGTCTGGGTGTGATTCTTCTACAAAACCACTCCTGTATAGAGCACCTCCACTCGCTCGCAGGTGGCAACACATTACTGCTTTTTTTAGACTGATTTTAGGACAAAGCTGGAACGGTAGTCAAAATACAGACTGCTTACGTAGCTGCTGGATGTTTCTGAAGAAAATAACCTTTTTTTCGGTCACGTGTTGCTTTTTGATTTTGGTCCAGGGCGCTTGCAAAATTGGTAGAGTGTTAGGAATTATGCTGTGTTTAATGAGGAATGTGTAATAGGCTCTGTTTAAGAGGCTGACTCAGTACAAGCTGCACAGAATTCCAGCTTTTAATGAAACCAGTGATTGAGTAATTATGGTCAAATGATGAGTCATTAATTAAATGGAAGAACATATTGATTTAAAAGGGCTGCTGTTCTAAATCAGGGAGAGCCTCATACCTGAAGGCACTGTTTCCGAACAAGGTGTAATTAACACAGTTGTAGCTAAACACCTTTGTTTTCTGTGTAAACAAACCACAGATTTGAGACTCTGAGCTGATCTCTGTACAAATATGCTGAAGACATGCACGCGTGCACGCTCATATAGAGAACCGCAAAATTAACAATATGTGAAAGAGCTCATTAGCCTGTGTCACGTCGTTACTGAATGTGAACCAGAGCCCCCTCCTCACCCTCCCTGCAGTCACTAAAGACCTGCAAGTGAAATGGTTTGAAGAGGATTTTACAATTATTAAAATACAAAATGTATCATGTAACAACTGTTTGATCTGTATTTGTGACCATTTCAAGGTAAACAGAAGAAACACTGTATTCGTGTTACAAAGTACCAAGACTGCACATGAATGTACATATCTGATTGGCCAACTGACTAACCTGTAGGTTATGCAATGTTTGCTGCATATGAAATAATTTGAAGAAATTATTTAAGCACATGTTCAATATACTAACAAACTTTATTTACTGACACCACAAACATCATCATGTTGCATAAAACATACTGGCTGGATTAGAGCACCAGGAAAGCAGAATTAGGGCACCAGTAAATCAGACAACACATGCTGTCCAACAATATTTACTCCCGGGAGGTTGCGCTGCCCTGAATGTTTATTATCTCCAGCCCCATGAGAGCAATATGAGTTAGGTTAGATTAAAATGTAAAACCTTTTGCCTGTCTGAAATGTGGGGAAAGTAAACCCTTTAGCAAGCAACACTATGTCAAAGCAATGACAACGGATAAAATGTTGCACCACAAACATTAGCAGGCTTCTTCTCTGCCTGTATGGATTACTACATGACAAATTGTCAGGTAAGCTTTCAAATCTATGAACACAGGAGTGTCAGAGCAGCCAGGCATTGTGAAATTACCTGTCAAATTAACAAAATTACTCCACCATCCTGACACATTGACAAGGATGAACGTCCCTAAATGGAAAATCAAATGAAAATTCTCCTACATATAAACTCACACACATAAAAACTTCTTTTATATTCTATCTCTACCATTTTAATACATTTATTCTTATTTGCACATTTTGTCATGAATGTTATGAAATAACCTTCCTATAATGTGTTTGTCAGTTTAAATATCCCCGGAGGGGTCTGTGTTTGTTTGTACCTCTAATTAAGTCTTATACGTCACTCGCTCAACTCGTGATCCTCTGTGTATTTACAGACACAAGCTAAATCCATCTATATGTACTGTGGACCCACATGCATCTGCCTCTATTTTTATTGTGCTTCACTGTGTTTATTTCATTTCAAGTATGTCATTAAATCACCGTGTTGGCATAACCAGAGGAAAAAACCTACTGAAGATAGATCACACACTTGCAGCCTGACAACATCAAGCTTGATAATAACTCCACCAGCTAACGGGGACATGCTGTTCAAAATGTGTGACATGTGCAATGCACACACACACACACACACACACACACACATACCAGAGACACTCTACGAAAGCTCCAAGGACAGATTGAGAAATTCTATCTACTCCTAAACAGGGTATCTTGTACTATGTGAGAGTCAGTGGAGCAAGAGTTGACAACAACCTCCCTGTTATGAAAGTAACTTACTGGTCCAACTCCTACAGCCCCCGACAAATGGTATGAAACCTACTAGGCCAAATGTATTCTGGGTATGTAATTTGAAGAAAGTATATTCCTTCTTCATTAGAGTCCACTGCTCTTTACCTACTTCTCTCTACCTGCCAGGTGCTCTAGCAGTAATGATTTCAGGAACAAACATCACTGTAAAAGGTGAAATATTCCATTATTCAGCTTTACTGAGAAGCTTTGTACCATCATAGCAGGTGTCCCAGTAATTCTGCTGAGGGCACAGAGAGGGACTGTCTGTCAGTCAACGCTTCACTTGACTCTTTGCTCATCCCCCTGTGTCTAGTTATATAACATACCATGACACATGAACGGCTATAGTCAGATACACCTGGGGAAGCTGCTCTGCAGGGGTCATGTTGTATTGTGTTGGAGATGAAGGATATGTGTGCGCCATCTTCTGGCTTGGTGGTGTAATTACACTTTTGATAACATTTAAGTGAATTAGTATTGTGTACTCCTTAACCCAATTCAGAGGTCAAAGTTCAGACACAACTCAGCCTGACAACTCTGATTATTGTATTTGTTCTCAAAGCGATATTGGTGATCCTTTGTTTGTCTAGTGAACACTCTGTTTGACTTATATACACTACAAATGTATTTTGTTTTTAACCATTTCTTTCTTGTATGCACCTTTATCATTTGATTTGGAAAATCCCTAAGCTTTGTGTTGTAAAGGTTTGCATACTAATCTATTTGGATGGATGTTTCACATGAGCCCATGCTGCCAGAGGGGTTCTTCAATCTCTGCCATCCTACACTCAAGAGAACACTTTGCCACACAGTGGTGCACTGAGCACTGTTCATGAAAATATAACAGAAAAAACACACAAATGTTAAACTGACATCCTCAGCTGCAGTCTTGTTGCGGTGTCTGACCCCTATGACCCAATATCTGAAATATGTTAGGACAATAAAATGCAAACATCTTTCTTAGGGATGCTCATCCCTAAGAAAACAGAGCAAATAACAGACATATAGAGCAAAAATTAAAATAGGATTTAAAACAAAAATTTAAACAGTGTAGCAAGGTGTATTGCTTTATTATGGGTAGTTGTGTGGTTCCCAGTTTGAGGGAACACCATCTATTATAATGAAATTCAGTGGATCATTATCATTGTTTTTCAAAAATGTTTCTAATAAAGCACAGTTGTAGGAAATCATTACATACCAGGTGGTGGATGTATGAAAATTATGACCATGACAGTTCTATATAAATTCCAGTAGATGGCAGCCTATTGTCACAATACAATCTTTAAAAGGCACATGCCATGTTGACTGTTGAGAGCTGCCCTAATGGGCACTGAAACTGAAGCTAGGGTGCTCGTTTAGGATCAAAGCTGATTTAAAATTTGTCACTACTGAGGGACAGTGAATTGATGAATAAATCACCAGCAGCATGAAACTAAGACACCATGAAGATAGACAGAAAAAACATCTCGTTAATTACCAAAACCCTGGAAAATGAAAAAAACATTGAAATGATGGTAGATCCCTGAAAAGGTAAGGAGTTAAAGGTGTTTTCAAACTCTGATTAGGAGACTTTGTTGAGTTAGAGCTGGGAGAAGCAAACCAGACAAAGATGAATGAGTAAAATGACGACAGAGGTATAGATATTTGTGTGAGTGATAATATATGTGTGGGTGGGTCTGAGGAGTAAAGTAGGGTGGCATGCTGGAGATGTAGCAGGTGGAAGACATGGTGGAGGCAGAGACAGAAGAGGACATGGCAGTAGGGCAGTGATTTAATTAGCACCCTCTACCCCCTCCAGCCCTTCACTCATAGCATCAATAATGCATGGCCCCTTGTTTCCACTGCCATAATTAATCCCCTCTTACTATAATTAAAAGCCAAAAATCCCACAAGATGGTTCAGCTTGGCCAGGCACGGGTTGGGTTGGCACGGGAACTGATGAAAAAACTCCAGAGCCTCACACACACACTGTGGACAGATCAACAGACAGACATGTTGTCAGAGAGATCAATAGTCAACCCAACTCCAACACAGGCAGAGTGAATGAGGCATGAAGGCACAATGTAATAAACAGAGGGTGTGAGATGCAGGCAAATTAAATGAATGAATCTGACAGACTGACGACCACCCCTTGAAAATGTGTTTTTATGTGCTGTTTTTGTGAATGAGTGAGAAAGTGAGAGAAGAGTGAGCCAAGCACAAATCTACCAACCCCAGAAAGGAGGACAGATACACACACGCACGCACACACACCTACACACACATACTTACACAGGCATCCTGTTCCCAGATGAGGTTTGTCTCTGCTGCAGCCAAGCCAGACGAGAGGGAGAGGTGGAGCTTTTTGATGCTGCAATTAGGACCACACTGTCTGGGCAAGCAAACAAGAATGAATATTTCAGTCCGGAGATCTCCATGGGTACCTATGGTGGGGGCCTGGCACACCTACAGGTACACGCACACACTCATACAGACATCCACATACACAAAGACAGATACACAGCTTACCACGGCTGCCAGAATTATTCACCTCCCAATCACAGATGCCACAATTATCACATCAGTATCACTGTGTAAATGATGCCAACTGTTATGCTCACTGAACTACTGTACAAGGTTTACAATATCAGTATAAATATGCATCAGTAGGAGCAGCCATAGTGTGGAGCTGATGCTTTCTCCTCTGTGAAAATAGGTGCAACGAGCATCCACGCTTGGCCACATGCCAAGACAGAACACAGTTGGTGGAGCAGAGGTCATATCTCACATGCAACCTAAATCTCTTCTCTTTTTTTTTCTGCTTTTCTCACCTTCTCTTCCAGAGAGCGCTCACCTTATTCAGTCACCTCTTCTGGCTCCTCAGCAATTTTAAACCAGTGCCTCACTTCTGAAGCCCCAGTGTGCACATCCACTTCACAGCACGCTCTGAGAAACACGCACGACTCGTACAGTGGGATCACTCCCTCTGGTCTGGGTTCATTGTGGATGCTTCGCACAGCCCTCCTCCTGGCCCACTGTCCGCGGCCCCATCTCCACTTGATTTATCGCTCTAAAATACTACTGCACTAATTAGTCAAGTAATTAATTAATAGGCATTTGCATTTGTGCATATGCAATTAGGGGGCTGGAGAGAGGAGAGTGCAGATGGGGTCCGGGAGTCTGGCGGGGTGGGGGGTGGGTGGGGGGTGGAGTGTGTGTGTCTGTGTGTGTGCTGTATTTCATATTTGCTCCAAGTTTGCACTTATTCCAGAAAGACAAATGAAGTGCAGGTCATCACCTCACATCGTTGATAAGCAGGAAGGGAGACGGAATCAAAGATGAGGTGCAGAGGTTTGACATGATGACTTTGAAAAGGCTACTGGGTGTCATTTGACCAAAGATGAAAAAGAGTGATGGACGTTTTGATATCTTAAAAGGAGAGGAATTCAATTTTGCATTATGATTATGTGCATTTAGCCTGTGAAAAAGCACAGCAGGTGGCCCTTTCTTAGACCTAATCCTTAGTCAAACATGATGCACAGTCATTCTTAAATATCATAATTCCAAACAAGCTCTCCTCCGGCGCTTCAATATCACATCAAAGCCTCCCTGATTGCAGTTGCCTTGAGACCAGTGCTGGCTAAAGCCACACTGTTGACATTTAGCATTTACTTTGGCAAGGTGACCTGAAGGTTTTTTGGGACTTGTTGAGAAGCTCCCCATGGCCACAGTGCTCATCTCATCAGCTGAGGTAGAATAGGGCATCATTTTGGCTGGCAGTGAGTCTTGGTGCCTCTCTACTCCTCCTCCACACAAACAGAAACACGCTGACACAATCACCCCACCGCGATTTGGGGTAGCGCCAGGTTACCATTCCCTCGTCCCATTGGGGATGAGGCACATTAGTGAATGTGCAGCATCACAGCTCCCTAGCCACAGCTGCCACACTACTGGCGACCCCAGGGATGACCCTGCAATGCCCCAAATGCTCCCTCCATTGTAGGTGCGGAGGAGACATAGGGGTGATCCAGGCCCAAGGACATGATGAGCTTCTATCAGCTATTTCTCAGCTCCAGGTCCCTGTTCCCTCAGCCCAATGGGTCTCTTTGTGCCAAGTTGGACTTGGTGGTCATCAAGCTCATTTCTCTCACATTAACTTCACTAATGTCTGCTAAATAGAGAGCTCTCTTAGCTGGGACAGACACAATGCAGCACAGCAGACATACTGGGCGGGACCAAGACACCGGTGGCAAAGATTTCTTACATTTATGTCACTGATGTGCCAACATGCCTGCTCCTAAATCTTGGGCACCTCTGCCAGCTCTTACCAGCACCAATTCCCTGTCATCCACAGCTACACCCCCTTCCTCCTCATTTTTCATACATCCCTAGTGGGCCTGCACACCTGGGTCTCATTCTCTCTCTCTCGCCCCTTTTCTCACTGTGTCTCGACGTTTCTTTTCCCCCTGGCTCTCTCTCTGTCTCTCTCCGACGCTCGGCCCTGCAGGCACCCCTCACTCTGCGCCGCACAATGTAACCACCACCAGCAGCTCTGGCGAACCTCACACATTCAGACACATCTACCAGTAAACATTTGATCTTCACACTTAATCATACGAGTGCCAGTGCACACATGCACACAACATACATGTAGCAGACGCCTATGTGATATTATACCTTTTAATCTGACTCATTTGCAGCTTTGGCAAGTGGCTCATCTGTGCCCAGTGTTGTGCCCACAAGAGTCAGAGCACATTACAATTGGTTTTGGTTGTCGTTCCTCTGAATACATTGAAGCATAATTTGATCCAATTAGGTAAATAAATAAACAATATGCCTTCTGTTCCACAGCCTTAATGCACTTATAATGCATCCCCATCCCCCTACCCTCACCCTGTCTGTGAACCAGAGATGTGGTGTAGACCCCGCAACTACACACCTTTCATTTGTGGAGGAGTTAACTGATGTCATTTTAAAGTGGGCATCATGCAGTATTGTTGTCTTATATTCTTACCCTTCGTCGTCCCTTAAAGAGGACAACTGATCTATTGTTTGTGCAGATATGTTTTTATAACACCACTTGTTTGACTGGAGGTCATGCACTCGAACGTGATGTTAATGAAACTGCAGTATTGCTATAGCTTAGTCACTTCATGATTGACCCTGAGACGTTTAAACTGTATAGATGTGCAGTTTATTGTCCTTTGTTAATTGTCCATTTATCGCGTATGATCTTCTTCATGGTGACAGCTAAGAAATCTGTGTATCTACCCTCCAACACTGACTCCTAAGTTTGGAGGTGACTGAGGAGATTCGGAGGTTAAATAAAAAATAAAAAAAAGCCTACATCCCTTGAAGCAGCAGCGCAGGTCAACAATGATGAGTTTTGTTGTTCCACCATTTTATTTTCTCCGTCTCTCTTCTGTTTTTCCTCCTTTTTTTCTGGCTGTGTGAGCGCTGTGTGACAGATGGCGGAGCCCTCCTCCTCCTCCTCCTCCTCCACCACCACCACCTCCTCTACCTCCTCCTCCACCCCCATCACACTCTCTCTCTCTCTCCCTCTCTCTCCCTCTCTCCCTCTGTCTCTCTTCCCCCGGGAGGGCAAATCTCTCTGAATGCGGGCGCATGTCAATCACCGGGCTCTCATGTGATGGCTCTTGCCGGTGACGTGCCAGCCATATGGGTGCTGGCATCACAGCCTTAGCTGGTATGTAACCCCGTCCCTGGTAGCTCACGGTTGCCACACGCGCACTCACTCACACACACACACACACACACACACACACATACATATGCACGCATGCATACATGCTCACTTACTCACACATATACACACAGACGCGCCAAGACGCACGGTCGTTCACAAGCTCCGGTTATTCGAGTGCGCGCACTGGGAGAGAAGCACCACTAAACAACCCATCAGCGCCAGTGGAGGAAACCGGCGCGCTGTCTGCACCTATACACTGATAATAGGGAGCGTTGCTTAGCTCGCTCTTGTGGTCCCTGAAGATGGTCTGAAACTCAAGCGCCGCTTTTTTGTTTCTCTCCTCCCATCCCCTGTGAAGAGCTCGAGTCGAGGTAAGTTGGAACATATACAACAACACTATCTTAAATAAAAATAAAAAATCTGGATGCTCAAGTGCACGTCCAAAATGGAGGAGAAAATTAATCTAAAAAAAAAAAACAGATGAACAGATGCGTATTAATGACGGGTGTTCGTTTGTGTTTCATATAGTTGTAATATACCTTTAATAGCAAATTGAGGTGCATTAAAGCACCTCATCGCTTATAGCTTGTGGGGTAAAAGGCTAATATATTGGCATGAATCCATCTGGAAATCTAATGTTAGAGTCGGCTTGAGTGACTTTGCTCTGGTATGTTCCTATTGATCCACGACATGTAGACTCTTGCCACACTTTGCAACCAATTCTAACAGAAATAGTAACGTACATGTGCGTGTACAACATTTCTCCATGGTTGTGCAGCTGATTTAATTTCCGTCAGGTCGCGGTTGCACAAATAGCTCTTCACTGTCTCCCTCATTCTTTCTCTCTCTCTCTCTCTCTCCCTCTCTCTCTCTCTCTCTCTCTGTGTGTGTGTGTCCTTCAACTTTTGACATCCAAATCTACCTGGATTATAAAAGCTAAGATCAAATACCACGATCGAGTCAAAAGACTAACGTCTCCCGAGCCCGACTTCACTCCTGCAGGATTATTTACAGTGAGCAGTCCTGGCGATAGTGGCGCCTTACAGCAGCGCACAGGCTGTAAATAGATCATATCGGACACTGATTTGATTGAGAGATTCCTGCGTCTGGACCTTTAATCAGAGAAACAAAAGACAATGAGTTTGCAGGACAAAAAATAAATAAATAAATAAAAATCTGTGGGAGATTTTCACATCTTCTTTGCTGCCTCGGTGAAGGACGTCCTCGGGCTTAATGGGAGATTTATTGATGATTTTGTCGATGATTTGCACGTTCACTCTCGGAGCAAATGAAAGGGTGGGACAGCGCCATTGACTGTGACAGGCAGTGTGCAGCGTGATTTATCTCTGTTTGTCCAGTCTTACCTTCGACAATCTATCTCGACATGACGTCGTTTAAACCGTGGTCGTTCATGTAGCAGTGGAGGCTTTGCAGGATAGGAAAACTGTGTTTCACGAGTTCTGTGTGTGTGTGTTTTTATATATTTAACGAAGGCTAAAAGGGTACAAGCGATTTCCATCTGTACAGGGTTGTCGCTGACTAAAAACGTGCTTTGAAATCACGCACTCGTGCATACTGAATTATGTGTGAAATCTATTTCGTGTAGGCTGCATGGTCTGTTAATTAAACGTTGTTGTGTTTTTTTCTTCTAATTGAGCAAACCTCCTGAGCCTGAGATTTAAAAACTAGATTTTGCCCCTGGCACCCCCCCCCCCCCCCTCCGAGATAATTAACCAACCATCACAGTCTACCTACCAAGTCTATCTGCTGCTGCAGTAACCTATAGTAATGTTAAGGAGGAAGCCAGCGGAGGTTTATTACAGCTGTCAGAGATCACCTCGCCTCTCTGAAGCGTTTTTCTCTGATGGGACTGCATTCACTAATCAAGTGGTGGGCTGATTCGTTTTTTATGCTTAACAATTGATTGTTAATAGTCATCTGATAAAAGAGTTCGATTGTCACAGTGAGTTTTAGATTTGTTTTAATCGAAAATATTTTTATGTATTTTAGCCTAAAATTGCATGATGATTATTAATATTATCATTATTATTATCATTATATGTTATTATTATTACTGAAGAGACCACGTAGATAAGGTTTCATATTTTTATATTGTTGAAAGTGTAAGCGCGAATTGTAGGTTACATTTCATTTTGTTTTGCTTATAGTCCACGACGTTAAATTGCTCTCTAAGGCTTTTTACAGTTTTACAGTTTGAGTCAGGACATGTCTACAAGCCTTAATGTAATAATCAGTGTGACTTGAAACGGAGCTACTCAATCAATTAAATAAAATCCCCTTTGCGTCCTTTGAGGAGAGGTGTATAGTGTGGATGAATAGTGCTGGAATGCAGCCAGCAGTGTATATGGGCGTCAGGAGGAGTGAAAGTGGGGGCCCCCATGGGACCTGTAATGTGGCCCCTGCCGCTGGGACCCGCAGCGAGAGGACGCGACAGGGCACAGGGATGACAGCAGGGAATTAAATAGAGATCCGTCTGGCTGTAACCCAGCGCGAAGCTTTAAGGGCTGTTTTTTTCTGTTTTATATTTTCCCTGGATTTATACGTTTTATCTTTTAGTCCATATAATGACTCTAGTGTCTTTTATTACAAAAAGGAACCGTTAAAACCGTCAAATATATGGACTATATATATATAATATATATATATTATATATATAAGACAAGATATTTGCACAATAAATTGACTGACGCTCACATTACATTTCTGTAGGCATGATATTCAGATGTTTGTGGTGACGTGTGAACTAGTGAGTTTCCCTGCTGTGGTGTCATTATGTTTTCTTGTTACTTTGTTATTATGAAGATACACAGACCCTGTGTACGTGTCGTGCGCTGGTGAGGTCTAATTTTCGATATCTGTTTCTCTTCTCTCAGAGCCACAATGTTGACGAGGTTTTTCAGTGACCCCTCACTGCTTCCCGACGTGCAGAAATATTCTGGTTGGGCGGAGGACAGCGAAGGCGAGGATCCTAAGATCAAAGATGAGGACCAGGACACCCAGGACGATGGGGAAGCCTCTGAGCTGAGAGGAGGCAGTCGGACTCACTCCGAACACGCCGGAGAAGACGATGAGGACGACGAGGTGGAGGAAGAAGACGACGGAGAGGACACAGAAGGGGACAGACCCAAGAAAAGGGGCCCCAAGAAGCGCAAAATGACTCAGGCCCGGATCGAGCGCTCCAAAATGCGGCGAGTAAAAGCCAACGCGAGAGAGCGGACCCGCATGCACGACCTGAACTCTGCGCTCGACAATCTGCGTAAAGTGGTCCCTTGCTACTCCAAAACGCAAAAACTGTCTAAAATCGAGACGCTGCGGTTGGCCAAAAACTATATTTGGGCGCTGTCGGAGATTTTGCGCTCTGGGAAAAGGCCGGATCTTGTCTCCTACGTCCAGACTCTGTGCAAAGGGCTCTCCCAGCCTACGACCAACCTGGTAGCGGGTTGCCTGCAGCTGAACTCCCGTAACTTCCTGACCGAGCAGCAGTGTCCGGACGGGAGCAGATACGGTTCCGGCTCTTTCTCCGTGCATTCCTACCCCTACCAGTGTGCACGTCTGTCCAGCCCCCACTGTCAGCCGGGCTCGAACTCGCACCCGCTGAGGACGCACGGCTACTGTTCAACTTACGACTCCCTGTATGGTGGGAGCGGATCCCCGGAGTATAACAGCCCCGAGTATGAGGGGCCCCTTAGCCCGCCTCTGTGCATCAATGGCAACTTTTCCCTGAAGCACCAAGGTTCTGCGTCCCCCGACAACGAGAAGGGGTACCACTACTCTATGCATTACTCTGGCTTGCCTGGCTCCAGATCCACCGGGTCCCACAACCTGGTGTTTGGCTCTTCGGGGGCCCGGAGCGGCATTCACTCTGAAAACGTCCTGCCTTACCATGACATGCACTTACACCACGAACGGGCCCCCGTGTACGATGAACTGAACGCGTTTTTTCACAATTAAAATGAAAAACCTATTGTGAGTCCTGTTGCAATCAACAATCTGTCCATGGCACACTTTCTGACGAGCCTGCCGCCAGGATATAGGTATTCTGGAGAGATGTTTCACTCGTTGACATTGGTGGTTTTCTTTTAATTTATTCAGTATGAAACTTTTGGGTTGCTATAGTCAGGGATGTAGTGGAGGACAATCTACCCACGCACAATCTCATTTTGCGCAAACTACACCTTTTTTTTTGGCTGATGTCAATCTTAAAGAGGAGATTTAATAAACAAATCACATCAAGCTCTGAGGATAAAGGAATTTCAAATTATTGATGTTTTTATGTGATTTGTATTTGTATTGGTGGTTGTTTGCATTTTGATGACTGAAAAACAAAGTTTACCCACTTATCTATGTACCACTACATCACTGGCTACAGCGACACCCTGACGTTGGGGGTGATTTTCTAATATTATGAAATTAGAAGTAATTCGATAAAAAAGCTAATGCAAATCACATTTACTCGCATGTACATGCGAGATTTGTGAGGTTGTGGTTTGGTGAAACCTAAAGAAATGCGGAGGGAAACGTGCTATAGTTGGGTTGTTTCACAAATAATGTGCTCTCCAGCAAATCAGTTGTTTCGCATCTATGCAAAACCCAACGAGACCACAAAGCGACGCAACGAGGCCCAGAAAGACACTGTATGTTTCCGCACTGTCGCTGCACACACACACACACACACACACACACACACACACACACACACACACACACACACACACACACACACACACACACTTTGGAATTAGCACCCAACGAATCCGACAATAGCTGGACTCGCGAAAATCTTTTAACTTATAAAGAAATTGTTGAAATATGATGAAATCAATCATGTTTTTTATTTTAGTGTTTACTTTTACTTATTCACATTACCCTTGTTCTTCAATTTTAAGCAATTGCACTGTAATTTGATTTTAAATTAAAACTTGGTTCAATAATTTCGTTTTGCAATTTACAATCTGCTATGCTGAATATGTTTTTATTATTATTATTATTATTATTATTATTATTATTATTATCCTATTTATTATGTTGTTTTTTGTAATTAATGTTAATAGTCTATAAAAAATGAAGGAATCCCATGTGTTGCTGAGCATTTTTTCATAAAATACAAGTCTTTCAACTTCAACAAACTGTGTGGTAAAATAAAATGACAATAAATAAGACATTTGTGCATTTATTTCTTCCCTTATAAAATAAAATATATTTATTTTCACACTCAGTGGAATACTAATAATTCGTTTTTACATATAAGTGAAATGGCTCAGTTATTTGCATTTATAGGATGCTGGACTACTGGAAGGTCTAAAGAACATTAGCTTGCACCAGTCTTTGTGTTCCTGATTTTATGAGACTTACCAGGCCTGGTGCCACAACCTGCAGGAGTTCTTCACAGAGCTTCAGGGCCTTCAACAAATAAACTGGAACAGGGGGGGGGGGGCACTGTTATTCTTCCTTACAAAGCCTTTAAACATTTATAAACAGATTTAAAATGTATTTAGTGTAGATTTGTAATTTGTAAGCTGATAGAAGCCTGTTTGTTAAAAACAAATGATGTAGATTAAACGGGGCCAAGCCCTGCACTCAAGGTCATGCTGGTAATAATGAGGATCTGCTTCATATTATCTTGACCATTAAGACACGACGTGAGGAGGAAATTTGTTTCAGCACCGCGGAGAGCTCCTGCAGCTGCTGTTCGGTCCTGGGTTCAGAATTTGGTAAACATCCAAATTAGTCAAACACACTGAGGGTAGATCGACATCACTGCGACATACAGCGGGGTCTGCAATCACGTCGCCATGTTATAAAAGACGTTTACACCTTATTTCGTCAGTGCATAAGAAATAAAGACCGTTGATAATTACATGAAAGGTCAAAAATATTACTACATAAAGTCAGAAACATAGTTTAGCAGTACGTCAACTAGTTAAATTTCTTGGCAAAGCAAGTTTTTAAAAAATCTTTTTGATTGTCTAAATAAAATCATAGACATTGTGTAGGCGTGGAATCAAGAAACACAGCTTTGACAGCTTTTGAGAAAATTCAATTCAATGATTAAAATCCCATACAAAATCATTTTCAGAAATGATTTATATTATAAATATGAAAGTATTTATCTCAGACTGTTTAAACCAATAAATTACTGATTATATATGTGGTAAGTAAAATATCAGGTTAAATAATAACCTTTTCAATTGTACAAATATCACTTTAAAAAATAGGTGATCACACACACACACACACACACACACAGAAAAGCTGTTGCCACCCCAGCTGGGTTTGGAGCGCTGCCCCGGGACCCATATGTTTCCCAAAGTGACCAGGGTGCTCTCTGCTGTAAGGACACACAGACTTTGGGTGGCGAGTGATGGTGACCAGTATCAATACAATAATCAGTGTCAGTGCCTAAAGCATCCTATTATTTTTCATACTAATTCAAATAAAACTTCTGACGCGTGAAGGGTCCAGTATTGATGTTATTATAACAGACACTGTTGAATAAAACACACAGCAACGAATTTTAATGGGAAAAGCTACAAGAATTTTTTTTCTGGGGAAAATGACCATAATAATTTAATAATCAGTTATCAATCTCTCTTTTAGTTTCTCCCTAGGAATTCAGTAGCGTTATACATGCAAGTTTCGAAGTTTAGATGGAATAAACATTATAGAAAATAGCAAATGTGTGTTATTATTTAGGATACAATAAAAAATAATTTCAAAATTACTTTAACAAAAAAAACGAACAACGTCATTAGCCATAATATAATTAGAATGCAACATATGGCAGCAGGAAAATTGTAACCAAGTGGTCAGTGATTAAAATTTTCATCAATTTTCATAAAAATAGCATACAGACTGAAAATATTTTTTGAAAATTAAGTTGTTCAATCAGGCAAATTTAGAAAAACCCCAAGAATAAATTTTAAAGAAAGAAAATTATAATGATCTAAAAATGAAACAGCTGTGACTGCTACATTTATGTTTCGTTATGTACACCTGTAATAAAAATAAGATGATAATACAACAAGAATATAATATTTTATAGATAAGGGGGCAACGTTTGGCTCAACTGTGCGTGAACATTTGAGCAAGTTAAGTAAGCTTCTGAATCAGGGAATCAGCTTTGATTTACTCGCAGTGTTCTTAGTTCAGAGAATTGAACGGTCCAGTCCTTTAGGTTAAACCACCACCTCATATTACACACAACATGTTCCACTTGGCAGACATTTCCACCTGTGAGTGCGTTCATTTAGTCTGAGAGTCCCTGGAGGGACTAAAACACGCGGTCCTGTGGCGTTTCAGACCACAGCCCAAACTCCGAGGCCTGCTCCGCTGTTGTGTTACACTATAGTTTTAGGCCTCTATATTCGTTTTGGCTTCATCAGCACAGGAGAGAAAAAAAAGTTGCGTGCATTTCTGGAGCAGTGAGTCCAAAAGTGAAGCCAGCCAGCAGTGGGAGAGGGCATCTATCAAAATACTGCCCGACCCACACACACCACCACCGCCGCCGCCACCGCCTCCTCTTCCTCCGTAGCCGTGCCAAGTCCCTTAATGTTCCCCAGCAGCAGCACCAGGAGCTCCGGAGAGGACAACCCAGTGTGTGCGCCTGTGTGCCAGTTCACCGGGCCAAAGTGGCACTGCTGGGAGGAGTCGATGTTTCTTTCCTAATTTTTGCAGCATCTGTTCATTATCCAGGACGTTTAAAAACGAGAGCGCTCATCCTGAGTAACCCTTCGCCACACACACACACACACACACACACACACACACACACACACACACACACAGATACACAGCAGTAAGGCATTTTTTGTGAAGAGTTGTCTTATGAATATGCATATTTCGCTCTAATATCATGTTGTACACGAGCTCATGCATTGAAAGAAGGCTGTGCTGCTGAATTACACCGTGGTTGTTAACGGGTTACGTGTGATAACCTTGCAACAAAACAGACTCACACACACACACACACAGATAAAAGAAAAATCTTTGATTAAGTTTGATTACAGTTGTGTTTAGTTCAGTTGAATAAGCTGGTAGATCTAGTGGAAACCCCACTTGTTTTCTAACTTACCACTGTTAATAGATGCAGTGCAGTGAAAACACAGATTTTTTGCTCACATATGAATTTCAAAGCCTCTAATTCCTCTGCAACGACACCAGGTGTTTGTGTGTTTGTGTGTCATGCCATCACCTCTATTTATTAAATTACAACTTCTGTAGTTACTTATTATATAACTTATAACTTTTATTTAGGCAACACAAAATGACTGAATAACTGCTGATGTCATATCAGAAATTAAATACCATGAGGAATTCACAGGTGTTAAATTCCATCACCTGTTAAATCATTTTACACATTAACATAAACTTTATTATTAATTTATCTTTGTGTTAATGAATCATTTGATGCTTTATTTAGAATAATTTTGTAAATAAAAGTCTTTTATAAAAACTTTAAAAAGCGTTCACAGTCAGTCTTAACCGGTAGTTAAGGAAAAAAAAAACCTCCCAGTGACACTCTGTGCTCTCCTCAGGATGAAAAGTGAGTGAATGAATCTCGCTGTTTAAATTATCATGTTCATGCCCACTCTTTTTCTCACTCAACTTGGTAGGGAAAAAAATCAAGTGTTTGTCCGACATAACAGTCAATAGTGCGATTATCAAAATGTCACAAGTACTATGGTGTGAATTCCAATTAACGTCTAGCTAAAATAATAACCGAGTGTGTTGGGGTTTTTTTTTTTTTGCAAAATGCATATATCAGATGATAATATGGATGAAAAAAATACGTGAATAATAAAGACACTTAGGATTAAATTTGTGTGCTGAGGGATAATCTGGTCAGGAGATTTTGAGCATTTGCAATCTGTCGTTGATTAAAAAAAACACAAACCATGAGGCAATAGACACAGCTTCGATTAAAAGAAAAATCAGCAACCATACACACATATCACACATGCGCCTGAATAATTTCTGTCCGCAAATACGCAAAGATAAAGCATATAAACACGCAGCGCTTTGGTACTTTGCGAACTTCTCTGGCACTAGCAAACGTGCTGAAAACTAAATAGTTACACATGTGTACAGAGGAAACAATCGCGCAGACTTCGGCCAATCTCTGTGCCAGACTGTATGCCAGTGGCCCCCACACTGCCAGACAAGGGAGTGGGTCTGTCACTGGCAGCCCATTCAGAGGAAATTCCACAACATCTGTTTGTTATCGCACAATGGGGCATGGTGCAGCACGGGCAGTGGGGCAGAAGACGCGACAGAAGCTAAACTGAGAGTGCGCTGCCGCTGGAGGTCCTGCCAAGGGAGAAACAAGGGCTTCAGGAGGAGGAGGATGTGAGCAGGAGGGGGCAGGAGGTTGGGGGATAAAGGGGGCAGGGAAGTACCAGGTAGGGAGGGTGAAAAAGACAGAGGTGGAGATCCGGGTGAGCGCAAGGTAGGTTTCAGGCCTTTTGGCGGGTGGCCAGATAGGTTTTGCCGGGATTTAGGTGGTGCCAGATGTTGAGTTTGTTCAGAGAGTTTGGCTACAGACTGTGAGCAGAAAGTCTTCTTGACCTGTCCAACAGCTCTCCGTCATCCTCACGGGAGGCCCAGTTGCGGTGCTCCGGAGGGTCCGGTGGTGGTGGTGGTGGAGGTGGGGCGTGGCTCTGTTTAGGAGGTTAAGTAGGAGCGTGCAAGGGGACGCAACTGGATCAAAAAAAAGGGGGGGGGGGGGTAGGAGGTCGTTGCTGGTCTGCACAGATGGCGCATGTGCGTGCGTGCGTGCGTGCTCGTGTGTTATGATAGGGTTGGATGATGCCCTGGTCACATGGGCAGCAGTAATTGGCCTCCATATTGACCAGTTTGCAGCGCTGGGGGGCGGGCAGTCTCCCAGCTGGACCTGTCAGATGGCATCGCATCCACCTCACTGATCACCCCCCGGACGACCTAGGTACCTCTCCCCTTTTCCTTTCATCTCTCCCATCTCCTTCATCTGCTCATCTCGCCTTTTCTCCGTCACCTTTAATCTCTCGTTACCCGCCTCTTCTGCCATCACAGGGGTGACCTGCTCCATCCGTCACCGCCTCTGTCTACTTCACTCAGCTTCTCCAAACTTAAAGGGAGAAGTCTGTACTTCACAGTAAACAATGTTCCTTCCTAAGTAAGTTTTGGTTGGTAATTATGATTCATTACGATAGAAGCAGAATAATTCTGCTGTTTTATGGATAAATAAATTGACCCTTAAGCTTGAACCATGACTCTGAACCAAACCAGTGAGCTGAGATTTATCCGATATTCTTTTGCAGTTACCTGCTGTCAAGAAATTTCTGATACTTGACAACATTGTCGCAGTGATTAAAAGCATTTGCAAGCATGTCCTTAAATCTACAGCGAAATTTAAGGGAAATTTGTCTTGGGCACGTTCTCTCAATCTAAAATGTCTCCCTATTTAAATATACTCAAGTAACTAATCAGAACTAATCTGTAAAAAAAGGAGGAAAATATCAGACATATCCATTATGTTTACCAGCTACATTACTTCAAGCATTATGTTTGTCTTTAAAACAAAAGCAAATTAAGTAGTAAAAAAGTCATTTAATTTCAGGAGTATTCAGGAGCAACACTTTTGCTTTGAATTACAGTAGTTCACTCAGTTGATCCACTTATTCGAGGGAACATTTTAAAAAAGTTATTTAATCTTAAACATGATTTTTTTTTTTTTTTTTCAGTGTTAGTGTAAAATAGACCTCTGACTGACTTTTCGCATGGTATCACCCTCCCACCCGGAGCAGTAATGGTGTGTGTTTTGCTGTGAGATGCCCAACTGTGAGGAGTTAGCACTATAGAAAGGATTTCATCCCAGACTTGGCAGGGAAGGGTCTCTGGGTACGCAGAGAACAATCGTCTCTCCTTCAGTCCTGTCAGCCAGTAAACACAGAGAGCTGGCACACGCTCAGTGGGAAAAGAGCGGGAGTGACAAGGGGGATGGACACACACATGCACTCGCATACACTTGTGCCCATCCCTTCCTCACAGTACCAAAATGGGTTCTGATGATGCCACCAGGGATTGTAGGATGACAGGCCGGATCTGCAAAGTGGATGGGTGGACCTCATGAAAATAGTCTGTAAAACGGCCACAGTGTTAGCCTGTTGTCAGACAGACAGACAGACAGATAGACAGGGAGGGAGGGAGGGAGGGAGGGGAGAGAGGAAAGCAGAGACAGATAAAGACAGGAAGAGACTGGCAGAGCAAAAACAATGTTTGCCGTGCATGCCCCTCTGCCAGGGAAGGCTCACATGCGAATACGCATATAATATAGGCTCACATGGAGAAGTGTTGTGATCCTGCTGCTCCTTTACTATCTGTGTTTCTGAATGCGTGTGAGTGCAGGAGTCGAACAGCATACTGTGTGTGCACGCATGTGTGCCTTTATGCCTGAGCAAGAATGAGGAGGAGAAGAAGGAGAGGTGGGAGCGGAGGGTGAAGTGTGTTTGTGTGTACGGAGGAGTGGGTGGGTGGGTGGGGAGGGAGGGTGAGCACGTTTAAATTCTGTGACATCTGTTCATTACAACTAGAGTGTGTTTATTTTTATACAGCCAGCCACAAGCAGAGAGCTCAACTGGCACCGCTGGTTAATGTACCAGCCCACTACAACAGCAAAGCAAATGAAATATTAACCGGCAGACAGAAAGAATGAGGAGAGGAGCGAGGACAAAGGGAGAGAAAGAGAAAAAAATGATAATATGTGACAAAAATGCACACACACACACAGTGTCTCCACTCACGCACACAAAGTCCTCATTCTGGTCTAATTAAGGAGCAAGACACAATCAACAACTCACAGTGGAAAGGCCTAGAAAACTGCTCCCTACATACACTGCAGCGGGAAAGAACAGGAACGTTCAGAACAGATGATGCTTTATGGAAACAGGTTGCTATATGAAGTTATTAGTATGCACTAGTATACCTTACATATACTTTGTGGCACGTCTTTCTACTCCCAATGCATGGGTGACTAAAGTAGTTTCATCTCAGGGGTTTCAGTTCAGCTAAGGTCACTGTGTCCTGCTGCAAAGCCACAACTCCTAACTGTTAGAGTGAACAGCAGCAGACCAACACTGCAGCCGTACAAACAAACCTGTATCAACAAGCCCTGTGCACCTGCCCCCCCTCCCCTGCAACCGCCCTCAGACCCATCACTGCCCCACTCTCGTCCTCCCCTGGGATGGCCTGCTCTGGAATGCCGCTCATGGGGAAGAATCTCGCTGCAGGCACTCAATATGTCACATGTGTCTCAGAGAGAGAGAGAGAAAGGAAGAGAGACAGGAATGCTGCAGTGCTCTTACAAGGCAGTGACAGGTTGTCTGCGTCTATGTTTGTGTGTGTGTGTGTATGAGACAGATTCCCAGATTAAAGGTTTAAAGGGTTCAGATTAACAGGCTCGGGACACAGTGCCGTGCATTGAGCAAAAGGGAATTAGAATAGCATTAATGTCTCTTCTGCACCAGCACATTAGCCATCCGTTACCGTGTGGTTGCACAATAAGTACCATGCCGCCCATCATTCCCCTCTGTGTTATTGCATTCGTGACAATGTTAACATGTGGAGATGCTTTGTTATTCATGGACTATTAGCAGGAGTCTCTTTAGCAATCACTTATTATCAGGTAATTGTCACTTGTCCTTCAATTCTAAATATTTTTTGTATCTTCATGCTATCCAGTGTCTGGATAGAAACCAGTGCCAAAGTACAAATGCCAAACAAATTCATCTGATGTCTAAACATATATTATACAAAATATTCTTAATTTTTAGAATGTATTGCATGTGAGATCAGCGTTTGATCATTATCATATCAAACTTGAGATACTGAGTTGCTGAAAACATAATCAGCCAAAAAGCTTGTGGCCTCTGCACTGCCAGCTAGTAGGTACATGAAGTTATTTTTCTGAGGTAGAAATTACACAAACATCAACTCAGACATAACACCTTATCCAGCAGAAAAAAAAATGTGTATGTAACATGTCTTAAGACTCGTTTGGCCAAATATTAGTGATTATATACATGAACACTGGGATAGAAAAAGGTACCACTGCCAGTTAAAAATACAGCAAGCCAAAGAAAAGCTGCTAAAATGTGAGAAATTAGATGTGTAAACTAAGGAGCAAGAAAGAAAGTGAAATATATTCACAAACATGTCTTTTCTACAGCTTTATGTCACTTTCTAGCATGTTTCATCCTATTATTTAGCTGTCCTAGATCAGCAGCTCATTGTTTATTATACATATATATTTCCATTAGCAGCTGGTAGTGACTGAATACTGGACCTGAATTAACCAGGTGGTCAGAAACATGATTCATATGAATAATACTGTTGATTATCGGTGGACGTGTTTCATAAGAATTCATAACATTCATAACTTGTTTCTGTTGTTCGTCGGTTAAAAAGTCAGTTATTGCAGGACGTCGTGTTTACTGGAGGAAACAGGGTGAACCAGAAAAATGGTGCATAACACAGGCCAAAAATCATTGCTTAATTTTGTCAGTGTTCTAAGGTATCACAATGATTTTAGCAAATCAGTGTTTAGAAATGCGGCACCTTGTCAGAGAAGATGATACACCTCATACACAATAATACGCCTGATTCATTAAGGCACGGCGCAACTCTCAACTCAAAAACTTTGGTGTGTGCATTTGTGCCAAGAGAGATGTGAAGACATGGATTGACACAGCAACTCTCTTCCAAAGCCTTCCTCCTCAGCCTTGCCAGATTAAGGGATTACCAAGCAAGGCAAACACTAAAGCTGGCTAATTCACACCCATGCACAGAGAGCTAAGGCTACCCAGAGCCCCGCAGAGCCCTGCTTTCCTCAGAGCAGCTGTGTGGTAGAGGGAGGGACGGAGATGCTTCCCTCTGAGGAACCAGAGGAATAGAGGGAGAAATCAAAGCATTACTCAGACGACTTTTTGTTAATTAGTACAGACCGCTAATAGTTCACATGCAACCGAACTTTTGCGAATGGAATAAACAACTGTCAAATATGAACTTTTCTCGACAAAATCCTAACTGTAAATCACACATAAAGTGTTTTTAAGATTTATATTTTTGTGTTGTTCTGTATTCCCTAAAGATTTGCAGAATATGTTTTATTTAATAGGTGAGAGTGGAGATGAATTAAGAACAAGAATAAAGGGTGAGACACAGAGATGTGATCATCGACATGATCCTGCAACATGCACTTAATCACTGGATCCTTAACCTGAAAGTCAACGTAGCACCTCCAAATCAGTATTATTGGCACAAATCTAATGAATTTGAATTGAACTGGCTTAATCCCAGGTGATTTAAATGTGATCACCCACTGCAGTGATCAGAATGCATTGTTGGTGATGGTGGTGGTTTTATTTACACAGCAAAGTCCCAGGAACGTCAGCTGCTTCATTCTATTTCTAGCTTTATGATTTTGCAACTGTTTTCATTTACCTCACTTACAAAAAATGCAGTCACAAAGGAAAAAGATTGCTGATTACCAGTTGTTGTATAATTTTTGTTTTGTTTTGATTCAAGCTATCCACCATCTTCGTCAATGCTTTACAGCAATATTTACTACTTCAATTGGATCGAGGCTGGAAAGTTGGCGGGACGCAAAGGCAGACTATGAGGTGCGGGAACTAGATTTCCCAACAGTGTTCTATCACAAACACACACCCATTCATCTTAAGTTTCGGTACACTTCAGAGACCAAAAGCAAGCAAACGACATCCATCTCAGTTCATGTACAGTAAACAAGAGGAGAGGCAATGAGAGAAAGAGACACAGGGATAAAGACAGAGAAACAGAGGGGCCATGGTTTGGGCGCGTGCTCTCCAGCGGGCAGAGGACAATGCAGAGCTGGCACAGTCGATGCCTCGTGCCAGAGGGAATAGAGTGCCACATGGTGCCCCTTATGAGCAGGGCCAGCCTGGAGGGGGATGTGGGCCACAAGGCATGTGTGCATGTGTCTTTTTGTCTGCTTTTGTGCATGCACTTGTACATTCATGCGTATGCATGACCATCCAAACATATCACACCTAAAGGTGTAGAGACAAGAAAGATATATCTTCAAGATTTAGGTGTTATATATGTAGATGTGGGTGTGTTATAAAGTATAAAGTATAAAACCAGTTGTGCGAGTGCATGTGTGTATGTGGAGTGGGTAAAGAGAAGGTGGGGCACAGGGTGGGTGGGTGGATGGATGTGGGGGGAGTCCCAGTTCCCTTTTGCATCTTAAATTCCTCAACATCTGTTCAACCCTTCTCTGTGGTAGCAGCAGAGGGTTGTAATGTCTGTGTGCGTGTGTGTGTGTGTGTGTGTGTGTGTGTGTGTGCGTGCATTCACATGTGTGTGTACGTGTACGGGTGTTTTGAATGTTTGTGTCTGTCTGCATATGTGCATGCTCTGCTGAAGGTGCTGGTTGTTACCCACACCTTAATTAGAAGGAGACAGAGACTCATTTTCAGCAATAGTTGCCGGTAATGTGAAGCGCTCGCAGTGAATACCAACACAGACCCATTCACCTCCAAAAGCTGCGACATTTCCTCGGCGCCTGGGACTGTGACCCGAAGTACATGAAGTTGAGTGTTTTTTATCAAAACCATAACGTTGCAAGTTGCCCCCGTCAGAGATATAATAATGTGATTGATGAGAATGTTCCCGTTGTCAAATACAGTAGTGGGCAGACCAACTAGGTCAACCCGAACAGCTCGGGAGCGTGTCCTGAGAGCATTTATCACCGTCTCCTAAGCACAGAAAGTCATCAAGAGATGTGGGTTAGCATTAGCATGTCATGTGCATGTATGAATGTGGAATAACAAAGATGTCTGAAATAAAATATTTAAGTTCTGTGTGCCAGCTCCTGAGTGAGAGCAACAACAGTTTCAGCGTTCAGACAAATTCGACTGTGAGTTTGTCAGTCATTAAAAGTATTGTACAAATTTAACATAGCATATTTATATTATACTCAGTCTATGCGTGTTTACACTACTATGTCAGTCAATTTTAAGATGAAAAACTGTATTTCACTGCATTTTATCTGACACAGTTATTATTTTTGTTAATTAACTTCACACCCAAAACATCTATAAAAACAAGCATTGTTATGTATTAAATGACTATACAGTAAATAAAAGGTATCAAAGAAACTCTACATCCACGACATCAGTATTAGTACATTTTATTAGAGTGAATCTGCATCGGTGACTTAATAAACTTACTAAATGTGTCTTATGTTAAGGAAGAGATTAAGTTTATTTAGAAAAGGATTTAAATACTTCTTCCACCTCTTATTGTCTCTTTCAATTGTGGATAGATGAGATAGATGAAATACAAAACGTGCACACACATCCATGACCTTTTTGACAGACACTATCCATTCGGCACCCCTCACTAACCCGGTGCCAGTCTTATGCCACCTTAATGCCAAGTCTGCCAAACTTATGTCACATCAGAGCACACCCTGTGTCAACTCCTCACAGTACATATGCCAACCCGATGCCCTCCACATGCCAACCTCATGCTACATTGGTGGCAATCCTCAGACAACAATATGCCAACGGAGGACCTCTGCTTGGCCCAGCGTGCAAATCCCTCAGCAGCGGGCACCGGGCGACACTGTATGTAAGTGGAAAAGGTCAGAAGTCACTAGTGAATTAGGGTTCAAAGACAAATCTGTCGTTTTGGTTCTTCTTCAGTGGATGCAATTAGCAGCAAAATCCTTCTCCCAAACCCCGCTTAAGCTCTAATCTCAGAGTCTGTAGGTTTCCTCCAGTCTGCCTGTCTCCCACCAAAGCCCCTCACCTCTGTCTCTCTCACTCTCTCCTGATGCCTGCTGGCACTTTGGGAGCAGTACCCCTCCAATCCCCA